>VDFB02014350.1:0-78204 GCA_007258455.2 Sequoia sempervirens | reverse complement strand
GAGGGAGCAAACTCGAGACACAGAAATACACTCACAAAACAGAGAACAATATTTTATTCATAAATATTGAACTTCTTACATGCAGAGGATCTCAAATCCCCAAGCCTCAGATACATGCAAATTACGTACTTACGTAAAATTACCTGCATCCCTTTTCACAAAGATGTTAACTTCTTTCCCCAAAAAAGTTACCCAAAATCAAACAACAAGCCCCTAACAGACTCCATTTCGCTTTTGGAACCAAAAACAACTCTTCGATAAGATTTTGACGGTTTACGCCAAAATTACAATTTGAAATTCAAGTTTAAATTCATAGTTGAAAATTAGCACATTTCTAAAATATGCACCAACTTCCGGCAGCCATAACTTTTAATCCGACCGTCGGATCTTCAATGATAATACCTTTTCAGAAAGCTCTCGAAAAGATGATTTTCCGCAAAGTAGGCATTTAGTGGACTATTTTGGCGTTTCCGCAAATTTTCAGGCCCATCCGGGATCGTTTGGTGCCTCAAACTGAGCTCGGAAGGTTTTTCAGGGCAAAAGCAGAAATTGGAACTTGAATAACTTTCAGGTCGTGAATGATCTTGACCTGATTCTTTCACCAGACTGTGTATTTTTCCATCCTGAACCTTCCCATAAATTTTTGTCTTCCCACGACTTCAAATGCAAACTTGCTAAAAATAGCAGTTGAGCAGAAAAAGCAGAAAAGTAGTTCTGAAAGTTGGAAACTCTTATTCGATGAAAAGGGTATCCAGAAATACAAAAACATCTACAAAAAGAAAACAACAGGAACAAAAATGGAAATCATCTTTTGGGTGATGCAAGATTGCCCTCACACCACTGGATGCTCCTGCATCACTAAATGCAAGATCAACTTATGCAAAATGATTGGAATGGATGGCTAGATGATAGTTAACGAGTGAGTATGCAAATTGGCAGCATGTAGTTATAAAATGGCTAAGTGTTGAAAATGCCCATTGAGAAGGGGGTATTTATAGGAGAACTTGAATTCTCTAGAGAATTCAATGGTCAAGATTGATCCAACAAGGTCAAGATGAAGGGCTATGGTGGGTTGAGAACCCACAAGCCCTCACATCTTGACATGTGGAGGGTGAAGTGGCCAAGGGGATATGAGATGGAGGTGAGGTGTCAAAAAGGTACATGAGGTGGAGGAAGGACAAGTACCTTCCAAGCACCTTGGGGAGTGAGAAGATCTCCTCAAAAAGGAATTTGTTGTCCCCAAGTGAGGGTGAAAGGGACATTTGAGAAATTTTGGAATTCTTCAAAAATCTCCAGGGGAAAAGGAGAGGTGGTTGGAGAAATAAATGTGAATTACAAATTCACATTCTTAGGAGAGTCTAAAGGATAAGAGAGGGTCTCCAAAAAGGTGGGAATTGGTCACATGTGCATGAGGTGACATGTCAAATATTCTAGAAGCCTTGGAAAGACAAAATGTGAATTAAAAATTCACATGGGGAGGAGAGAGACATGGGATGAATAAATGAGAATTAAAAATTCTCATGGGAAGGAGGGTCAATATCCAAAAAGGAAAAATGGAAGAATTGACCAAAAAGTGGTGCTAAAAATGGCTAATGACTTTGATTAAAGTTGTGCAAACACTTGATTATGATAATTAATGGAAGATTAGAGACAAGTGGAAAATGTAGGAGGATGTGACATTAATCCTTGATTAAGAGGATGCACACCCTAAATATGAATTAATTAAATTAATTCATATTAGAGATGGATTATGAAGGATGTGATAAGGAGTGAGAAAAAAGGAATTTTAAATTAATTTTAATTCAATAGATTAGGATGACTAAATTAAATAAATTGGTGTATTTATTTAATTTAGAGAAAATAAAAGCACCAAATAAAGTATTCAATTATTAAATTAAACACTTTAAGAGTCTTATGTGGGAAGCGCAATATGAATTAAATAAATTAATATTGACAGAATTGATAAATAAATGAGAAAATTTGATCATATGGGAGTGATCAATTTTGGGTGTCTACATTTTGCCCCTCTTCGAAATATTGTTAAAATAACAATGTTTCAAAGAAAAATAAATGTCGGGAATGAAGAAAGGAATAGGGATTGATGCCCCAGCCTGACAGAGAAGGAGAGGGATGCCCCAGTGCTTGGTTTGAAATGGATGGAAGAAAGTGATAGGGTATGCCCCCTCGAGAGGGCGGTTGGGGAAGAAAGGAGGGGCCCCGGATGACGTCTGGATAAAAATAAATGGAGGAGACCGTTGGATAGAGGGTGAAAAATTAAGCAACTTTGCCTTTTGAACAAAGTTGATTGGACGTACGGTTTGTAAATGGCGGCTTCGGGAAGTTAGGGATTAGTTGGAGGAATAAAAAAATAAATAAAAGGTAAAAAATACCTTTTAGGAAGAAAGGGTTAAAAAGGTAATTTTAAAATTTACCTTAGTCATTTTCACTATAGCAAGTGAGGAAAGAAGGAAGAAGAGGGAGAGGAGACGGAGAAACCATGCCGCAAGACTACGACACCGAGATCGTGTACCGAGCAAATGAGCTACGGAGATGATGGACCCACTTTGCGATGCCCTGCAAGGTGAGTACGAAAACCCATGTTATTTATTTTGAAAATTTAAACAGATTTGAGAAGATAGTTAAAAATGTGTCATATGGGTTCCATAGGTGGGGGGAAATGAAGAAATGGGTAATAGGCTAAATTAAAAATTTTTGTTTTTTTTTTAGGGGGGGAAACGGGCGAAGAGGCGCCGCCACAGTGGGGCGTATGCGCCCCGACCGGTGGAGCCGCCCCGGCCTGTCCGCCCCAAGCGGCGGGGCGGACACGCCCCCAGTGGAGGGGGCCCCCCAGCCTCGGGGTGGATCCGCCCCCGTAGCTCGGGGCAGACACGCCCCGAGTTGGGCGGTAGCTGCCCGGGATGGGGCGGGGTCGCCGCAAGGGGCAGCCACGCCCCATGAGGGCGGACAAGCTCGACGAGGCGGAGCCGCCCTGGGAGGGCGGACACGCCCCGACGGGGCGGAGCCGCCCCGGGAGGTGGACACGCCTCGGGAGGGCAGAGCCACCCCAGGAAGGGAGGGTAGCGGTTGGAAAAAAGAGGGATGGGGCAATGAAGAAAGAGACGGGTTCGATGGTGGGACAATATGAGGATGAGGGGAGAATAAAAGTAAAGACGTTCCGGGGTCAGGAAGATTGTGTACTGATAAATGGTTGATGTGGATGTAGAGCTTAGTGCAGATACAGACACACGAGCGACGGTCGGAGGCACTGACAGCGGCTTTAGCAGTGATGACGGGTGTGGATCATGCGGCCTTAGAGCATGCGGGACTATTGCATTTTCTAGAGGTACCAGTGATGAGGGCACATCAAGCGATGCTGACGGCCCTGATAGAGAGATGGAGCTCAGAGACGTCGACATTTCGGCTACTGACGGGGGAGGTTATGGTGACGCTGGAGGATGTATGGCGCATCCTGAAGCTGCTGATATCAGGGATTTTGTTGAGTGATGTGGTGTCGAGTGGGGCCGAGTTGAGGTAGACTATGACAGTGTTGTTTGGTCATGTTGCCTTGCCGCTACAGGGTCAGCAGTTTGATTTAGATGGATGCCTAACAGTGGGAGTACTAGCGTTGCCTTTATTTTTAGCTGGGTTGATCAGTGGGATATTGCTGCCGGATCGTAGTAGGCGGTATTACAGTTTGCATTTCATGAAGGGGATTCGACACATTGTAGAGTGGCGAGAGGGACAGATTGCATGGGGTGAGTGTGTACTAGCCCAGTTGTACAGAGATATGCATCTGATTTGTTATTGGGAGGTAGTGAGTTTGACACACATGACACTGTTACAGGTGTGGACGTGGGAGCATATTACAGTGACTAGACCGATTGTTGTGCAGGAGGGAGATGTGGATGATACAGAGCCACTAGCATGGAGGTATGGAGAGGGGAGGGGCTGGGTTATTCGTCATAGATGGGTGGGAGATGTGGAGGTATGGAGGAGGACGATAGATGATTTAGAGGAGGGAGACATAGTTTGGCGACCGTATATGCGTTGATGCTTCAGGGGATGGAGAGAGCAGACTGCGAGACAGAGTGGGTATTTTATGGCGCAGTGTGTCCTGATTGAGATTCTTCCGCGGATAGTGGAGATGCACCGACCAGATAGGGTGCTGAAATAGTTTGGGCAGACACAGGATATTCCTGGTGTGCTAGTGATGTTTCGGCGGCTCACCAGAGAGCGACCATGGGGGCGGGCAATTAGCCCTACAGTGGCTAGAGCATCATGGGCAGCGACAGTGCAGGTAGCCTACTCTGGGAGATGTGTGGGAGCAGAGGATGCAGGAGTGACAGAGCGATATGACCGGTGGTTTCGCAACCACCTATGGGAGAGGATTACACCCTTGGTGCCGATTGTAGGAGCTGTCGGATTTGGATCAGAGGATGAGCGGTGTGGGGCAAGAGAGGGAGGACATCCCGAGCCAGAGATGGGAGGAGAGAGGATGGAGGCAGTGGGACAGGTAGGTAGGAGGAGGAGGAGGAGGAGGACTAGGGGGCAGGGAAGGAGGGTGAGAGAGGCGGTACAACAGGAGAGGAGGAGAGATCCAGAGCTAGATGCGGGAGGACAGGAGGGGAGGAGAGATCTGGAGCCAGATGCGGGAGGACAGAAGGGGTCAGAGGTAGAGATGATACATGCAGTGGAGGGTAGAGGGGGCCGACAAACTGGTATAGGGGGCAGAGTACATCAGAGGAGAGTGTTGGTACGGGCAGAGCAGGGAGAGGAGAGACAGCCGGATGGAGGTCAGGAGGAGATGGAGGCCAGGAGGCAGCCATAGTTGATAGTAGGCAGGAGGCGACTGATGAGGGTACAGATCATGACAGAACATGAGGGTGCCTGAGAGGACACTGAGGCCAGGAGTCAACTAGAGAGGGTGAGGAGTTGAGGACAGCAGAGGGGAGGGCAGGAGCCTCACGTTGTAGAGATAGGGGAGAGTGAGGATAAGGAACAGCCGGAGATAGGAGAGCCGAGGAGATTGATGAAAGTGGGGAGGCATGGTCAGTCGCGGAGAGTGCGAGTCTGTCCTTCCTTGGCGGACTTGGGGGATCAGCAGGAGGAGGAGGCTAGGGAGAGTGATGATGCTATGGAGATAGACGGTGATGTGTCGGATATGGATGTTTGGGATGTAGAGCCATTGGCGGTGGTTCCTGTCATTTCCTTAGGGGATTCGATTGTGCAGCCGAGAGACACTATGGAGAGTCTTCAGAGTATAGATCAGAGGTTGAGGGTGGCAGAGGCAGAGGTGATCAGACTCAGAGTCAAGCTATCGAGAGCACCAGTAGCAGGTCATAGGACTGATAGATTTATGGTAGAGGTGATGGGGAGAGAGAGGGAGGTACTGTGGGCTGACATACAGGGGCTACGAGATGAGTTAGCTGTTGTCAGTTGGGACCAAGATAGACTAGAGGCGAAGACTGTTATATTGTAGGCTAGAGGGGCAGAAGTGGGAATGACTGATCATGTATCAACAAGTAGTGGGCGGCAAGTAGATGATCTCTGGCGGGAGCGAGATGAGTTACAAGACAGAGTGTTTTGCTTAGAGAAGATGGTGGGAGAGATGGGGGTGGTGCAGGAGAGGGAGAGACAGGCGAGGGAGCAGATTCGGATTATGCAGGTGGAGAGAGATGTAGCACATGCGCGAGTACAGACAGTGGAGGTAGAGAGGGATACAACGCAGGCGCGAGTTCAGGTGCTACAGGGTGAGCGAGATGCAGCGTTGTCGAGAGTCCAGGAGTTGCAGGGGGAGAGGGATGGAGTAGTAGTTCAGGTGCAGGCTGCACAGAGAGAGAGATGTGGCAGAGAGATGGATGCAGACGTTGCAGGGGGAGCGGGATGCAACAATGGCATAGTGGCAGTCTATGCAGGGCAGTGGTGTGATAGGGAGAGATATGCATGGATTACAGAGGGAGAGGGATGCCGCAGTAGCCAGAGCGGTGGCTGCTGAGGAGATGAGAGATCGGATGCAGGTAGAGATGGCACAGTTACGCTTATCCTAGGAGGCCTGGGAGCAGGAGAGGAGGATGATTACGAGGGATTGGGACAGGTATCGTCAAGAGCGGAATTCTGCTCGGGTACAGGTTGCGGAGCGAGAGGAGAATGCGAGAGAGGCAGGATTTTGGATGGCCGCATACTATCATTCAGTTCCAGACCCGTCCCAGTGGAGATTTCAGTATACTCGACAGGAACCCCAAATGCCAGCGCCATCCCAGTCATTGGGGACACAGACTCGAGGCTACAGTGAGTCACCGGGTGCTACACCAGATAAGCGATCAGTACCAAATTCTCCACAGATATCAGACGTGGGTAGCTCATTCGGGAGGTGATAGGCTACTAAGTTTTTGATAGATGCAGGGTGGAACGTGTAGGATTTATTGACAGAGATCAAAGAGGTTGCACATCTTTGGATTTTGTATTTGATTATGTGATGGATATATGATAGATTGTGATGTATATGACACACTCATTATATTATTATGACATGAGACAGTTCTTATTGGCATCATGTAGTATGTTTCCTTTTGTTATGGGTGACTGTATGCATGTTTATATGGTATTACGTGTTTATGTGGATGGATGCATTGGTTTATTTATGCTTGTGTGTTGGTTTATTTATGCTCATGTTTATGATATGAGATGTTCATATGGATGATTGGATATATGTACTTGTAGAATATGAATAATTTTATTGATGCAAATATGCGCATGGTGATATGTTATGTGTACATGTGGGATCTATGATGATTTATATATATGGATGCCTAGTTGACTTATTTGTCATGTATGTATATGTGTATGATGGATTTTGTATGAACGTTTTATATATATGTAGGATGTGGTGTATTATGAGTCTAACACTTTGTGATGTAGGTGGTGATGTATGTATGGACTTAACATGTGGTGATGCAGGTGACAATGGATATATGTAATAGTGCTTTTGTAATTTTAGAGGAAATAACACACGGCCATAAGTGCCAATAAGAACTGCCATGATAATGGAAGGTGGGGATGTGGTGATTGCGAAGATGGATGTCATTTGGCATCTGTCAAAAAGTATCAGCGTCTTGAGAAGAATGGGAAAGAATGGGGGAAAGTATTTGCACAACCAAAACCATAGGGTGAATGTAATGCAATGATTATGAAAATGCAATCCTAATTCAACTTGCCATCTTTGGAGCATTGGTTTTTGCTATAGCATAAGACATGATACACCAAGGTATGGAGGACCGAGGTAGATTAGTGTCTAATGCATGAAACAAACACGTCAGACAAGAAGGCCATCCTAATACCCCAAAGTCACAAAGACCTTGTTTGGGCCAGGTATTGAGATACCCACAAGCACAAAAGGATGTCCCAGCATAACACAATACCCCAAGGACCTTGGTCGGTACTACGTGGGACAACCAGGAAGACAAAACAAAAGAAAAGATCAAGATATGCCCTTATGTGGACCCATCAAAACACACCATAATATGATAGATTATGGCGGCCTTGACAAGTGATGATAGGGAGCTCAAATGATAAACAAGAACCGAAAGCCTAAAAAAAATCGCAATCAATTTCAAATGTCATTTGCCATAGGATCACAGGGATAGATGGAATTGATGAGGTCTATTAGGAAGGATGTATCCTGTTGAGACCTATGATGGATACTAAGCGAAAAGATCGATATGATATAGGATATTCAAAATTGATTAGATTCGTTGGTACAAGTGGGTCTTGTTTGTTAAAGACTAGCTGGATAAAGGCATAGCTTGATGACACAACACAAGGGAGACAAGACACAACCTAAAGACCTAGGGGCTCGGGGACTGATCAGAGATTAGCCTTGCCTACGTGAAAGCGCAGAGCCCTCATAGTTCATAGAAAAAGACCATGGATAAAGCGGAAAGAAGACAATGGTGACCGATGATGAAGGACAAAAAACGCGACAGACAAATGCCCTGGGGGAGGATCAAATGACCAACCTTGCCTTCGTGAAAGCGCAGGGGCAATGTAGTTCGACAAATGATGAAAGTGACGCGGGAGGATGAGATCTAGATGGAGACCGACAAGATGGATGATCCTACATGATGACACGGACCAACCGACAAAGGGAATGAAAGACACAAGCTCAAAATGGGATACATAAAAGCTCAGGATAGGGGATAGGCTAGATGGATCGTCCAACGCTCAATCAATCAATATATATCAAGCGGCCTAGGCCGAGGTGGGTGAGGATGATAGTGTGGATGAAAGCATAAAATAACTAGGATGTTAGGTAGACAATGATTAAGCCCTCTTTGGATGACGCTTGCTAACAGGTTTTCACCATCTATACTTATCCAAGGTGCTACCAAGAGCTAGTTTTCACCACATGACAGATTTATTTTTCTTTACTATTTTTTGGATTTTTTCTCTTTTTTGTTACTTTTTTGATTTTTTTGATTTTCTGATTTGGGTGGGGTTACCAAACAGACTTAGGCATAGAATCTCTTCAGATGGAGGATATTGACGGGTTCGTCAAGGGGGTCTCTTTCAAGAGTAGTCAACCGGTAGGCCCCAGATCCATATTTAGTGGCTATGATATAAGGCCCTAACCAATTTGCCTCAAATTTTCCCTTTTTATCATGATCTAGTTGAGTGCGTTGGTTTTCTTTGAGGACAAGCTCACCAACTTAGAACTGTCTAGGACGGACCTTTTTATTGTAATGACGTTTGAGGCGATTTTGGTATGCTTGTAGATGATCATAGGCTCTTATTCTCCATTCATCCAGTAACTCTAGCTGTGCAAGCTGTGCAACACGAGCATCTTCTTCGCTGATAAGGTTCTTCAGAGAAATTCTCAATGATGGAAGTTCAACTTCGATTGGCAAGACGACTTCAACACTATATACTAAAGAGTAGGGGGTGGCACCTGTTGGGGTGCGGCTGGATGTACGGTATGTCTAGAGGGCAGGATGAATATGGAGGTGCCAATCTCGTCTAGTGTTATTGACAACCTTTTTGAGGATGTGGATGAGGGTCTTGTTGGTTGCTTCTGCCTGACCATTACCTTGAGGGTAATAAGGCATCGAACAACGATGCTAGATATGGAAGGTGTCACAGAGGTGTTTCATGGCTTGGTTTTTAAAAGGTTTTCCGTTATTAGAAAGGATGGTGGACGGGATACCATATCTACAGAGAATATGGTAGAGGATGAATTTAGAAATCTGAGTTCTGGTGATTTGCGAGAGTGGCATTGCTTCCACCCATTTGGTGAAGTACTCAGTGGCGGTAATGATGAATGTATGGCCATCAGATGAGGGTGGGTAAATCTTTCCAATCAAGTCGAAACCCCATTGAGAAAATGACCACGGTGCTAGGAGAGGCTGAAGATCTTGTGCTGGGGCGTGGATCAAATCTGCATGTTGTTGGCATGGAAGGCATTTCTTCACAAATTCGTAGGCATCATGTTCCAATGTAGGCCAATAATATCCAGCTCATAAGATCCTTTTGGCCAGAGCCATACCATTTGAGTGAGCCCCACAAATACCACCATGGACTTCCATTAGTACCGTTTGGGCCTCGGTCTCATTCAGACATCTAAGGAGGATTCCATCATACCTGTGACGATAAAGCGTATCACTAACAATGATGTATCGGGAAGAATGGTGGATAAAGGATTTACGTTGGTTGCGTGCAAGTTTTGGGGGTATGATATTATCATGGAGATAAGTGTATATGTCTTGGTACCACGAGGAGGCGGGACCTACAATATTGCACACCATGTCAGTCTTAGGAACATCATATGCAGGGATTAAAAGTTGTTCAACAAGAAACTCACACTCTGTTCGGTCTTTAGGCATGTCAATCAAGGAACCAATAGTGGCCATTGCATCTGCTGCTTTATTCTGTACCGAGGGATTTGGTCAAACTGTATGAAGGTGAAATATTTCTTGAAATCATCCACCATGCGTTTATAGGGTAACAGTTTATCATCTTTCGTGAGGAATTCATCATTAAATTGTCTAATAACCAGCAAAGAATCACCAAAGACTTTCAAATGGGTTATGTGCCACTATTTTGCAATTCTGAGGTCGGTGAGGAGAGCTTCGTATTCTACCATATTGTTGGTACATGGGAATGCTATCCTGAATGATTTTGGGATGTAGTCACCTTGAGGGGTAACTAATAAAATTCCTGCCCCAAATCCACTATGAGTGTATGAGCCATCGAAATATAGCGTCCAAACTGGTGCTTCTGTCACTGTGTAGATTTCTTCATCTGGGAATTCAGTGTCTAGTGGGTAGGCATCTACTAATGGTGCTTCAGCCAATTGATTAGCAATAACCTGTCATTTTATGGCTTTTTTCTCTACATACTCTATGTCAAATTCGCTTAGAAGCATGACCCATTTGGCCATGTGGCCAGTCAAAGTGGTTCTAGATAACAGATACTTCAAGGGATCAATTTTGGTGATTAATTTGACCGGATGGCTGAGCATGTAATGATGGAGTTTCTGTGTGCTAAAGACTAGTGCAAGACAAGCTTTTTCCATGGGGGAGTAATTTAACTCGTAGCCGACTAGTGTTCGACTGATGTAGTAGATTTCTCTTTCTTTGAATGACTCATCATGTTGTGCCAATAATGCCCCCAGTGTGACTGAAGTAGCAGAGATATAAAGCAGGAGGGGTTTTCTTGGGATAGGCGGCATCAAAATCGGTGGATGAGCTAAATATTCCTTAATTTTATCGAAACCCATTTGACACTGTGGGGTCCATCGGAAGGTGGAATCTTTCTTCAAAAGATGGGTGAATGGCTGATATTTATCTGCTAGCTGGGCTATGAACCGACGGATGGACTGCATCTTCCCCTGGAGGCTTCTTAACTGCTTTAGATTGCGTGGAGGTGGCATATCCAGAATAGCCTTTACCTTAGCAGGATCAACTTCTATACCTCTTTGGGAGACTATGAAACCCAGCAACTTTCCTGACGTGACCCCAAAGACACACTTTTTCAGATTTAGCCGCAACTTATAATGCTCTAACCGCTCAAATATCTTTTTTAGGATGGTGGGATGTTCTGCTCGTGTTCTAGATTTTCCTAATAGGTCATCAACATAATCCTCCATGATGATATGTATGAGGTCATGGAAGATGACTGTCATTTCCCTCTGATATGTTGCCCCCGCATTTTTGAGACCAAAGGGCATAACATTGTAACAGAAAGTGCCCCAGGGAGTTGTGAAGGCAGTCTTGTGTTGGTCTTCAGGTGTGATTCAAATCTGATTATAACCAGAGAAGCCATCCATAAGGGATAACATCTCATGTCCTGTTGTTAGGTCAACCAACATGTCAATGTTAGGAAGAGGGAAATCGTCTTTTGGGCAAGCTTTGTTAAGATCCCTGAAGTCCGTGCAGACCCGAATGTCTCTGTTTGGTTTGGCAACTGGGACTATATTGGAGATCCACTTAGAGTAGTCAATCGGTCTGATAAAACCCGTGTCCAATAACTTCTCCAATTTCTTCTTGACTAACAACGCAACTTGTGGATGCATCTTGCGGAGTTTTTGCTTGACAGGCTTGGTGTCTGGGCGAATGTCTAAGTGATGAACCACTAAGGTAGGGTCTAAGCCTGAAATGTCTAAGTATGTCCAAGCAAAGTTAATGATTCCCTCTTGGAGTAGCTGCACAAAGACCGAATACTCTTGCTCTGAGAGCAACTTAGCTACATAGGTGATCTTAGGACTGTCAGCAGTTCCCAAATTAACTTCTTGCGTCTCTTCAATCAGAATAGATGATCGGGCAGATAGCTGAGTTCCCATAAGGGGAAGATGAACATCTCCATCCTCCAGTGCCTCTTCGAGGTTTTCGCCATCATATGCATCCTTTATTTTTACTTTTTCAAGGTCAAGAAGTGCCTTAGGGAGGTTTTCACTAGATGACCGCTTTTTACTTTTCTTATTTTTGCGACTGGAGTGTTCATCCTCCCCCAATCCCATAAGGTTGACATATGTGTCCGCAGACATATTGACAGGTGTGGTATCATGTAGGTCCCAATCAATAAGTTCAGGGTGACAAAGGGACAGGCTAATGGTGCAGACGGATAGGCATTCAAACATGGATGATAAGTTGGTGTGATCGACTTCATCGTACACATGTATGATGGATTCCTCCTTGGGTATGTCTTCCAATGAGCCATCGTCCATGGTGATACTATTGGAAGTATTAGATGATGTTGCGGGGTTTTTCTATTTCTTGTCATACCCAATGCCTGTGTTTCTTAGTAACTTTGGTGTATCAATGGGTTGCAACCGCCCTTGTTCCTCTTTACCTAGGCCTCTACCTTGATAGTTATGTTTTTCCACGAACTTTGTCGGCCAGGGGTACTTTTCCTGAAAGTATTTCTTTAGAGGAGTTTCTGGTTCGGGCTCTTCTCGGTAGACCCATTGGCTTATGTCCTCCTCTGGTGCATCGATCTTGACCCTCGAAGATCTGAAAGTGGTAGTAGGGATGTTTTCACCACTGAAGGTGATAGTCTTGTCTTCCTTTTGCGTAGCATGCGAAGGTTGACCATATTCGTGTGGTGACGGTGGCATGGTGGCTACATTGAGAGCCGTATGCATTTCATATTCACCACACCCTTTGTCAATGATCTGGACTTTGGTGGCTGAAGGATTAGTGGTGGAGGATGGAGTGGTTATCACGGTGGATGGTGGATTAGTGGATGATGACTGGGATGCCCCCATTTCCACCCCGGGACAATAATGTTAATGGGGAAAAGACGCTTCTAAAGCAGGGCAATATTCAAATGGTTGGGGGTCAACATAGATGGTGACTTCTTGTACGTTGATGAGGAATTTCAAGCATTGATGGTACGTGGAGGGGACGGCTTGCATAGCATGGAGCCACGGGCGGCCAAGGAGGAGATTATACGGTAAGTCCAGATCAAGGATATGACAGGTAGTATATTGAAGTACAGGTCCCACTTGGATAGGAAGACTGATAATTCCTTCTGAATTTCTTTTTGCATTATCATAAGCTTTGATTGTGATGATCTAGTTATTTAAGTCTGCTTGAGTATACCCCACCTGTTTTATGAATTTCAAAGTACATAAATTGAGGGCAGAGCCATTATCTACCAAGACCCTTTTTATTTTATGGCAAGCAACCACGACTTCGATATGTAAGGGGCGATTATGATTGACATCGATATTTGGCATATTGTTTTGGCTGAAGTGCAGGTGATGAGACAAGGCCAAGTGTCCCACCAAAGCTTGGAATTGTGTGGGGTCGATGTCATTTGGCACATGGGTTTCCTGCAGGGCTCTATTGAGGATTTCTTGGTGTACCGGGGAAGACTTAAGCAAATCCAAAATGGATATATGAGCGGGGGTCTTCCTCAGGTGATCAAGGATGTTGTACTGAGAGTTTACAAGAGTTGGTTGGGTGGGTGCAGAGGTTGCAGGGACGGTGATGCGGGCTCGTCGTGTAGTAACAACACATTGAGGGTCTTTGGCTTTAACGTGTATCATGGATACTCGGGGTTCCACTTGCTCAATGTAATGAATAACACCTTCATAATTGAATGGCACATTCTTGTAGCTTACATTATTTGTGCTGTTTCCTTGGGGGTTATTGCTAGATGTGCTTGGGCCCTGATTATGGTTTGGAAAGGCATTCTGGTATATCTGTAATTGAGCATTGGACGACGAAGGTTGACTGGGGTCAACTTTGATATCTCCTCGATCAATGAGGTCTTGGACATAGTTTTTCAAACCCTGACACTTATTCAAAAAGTGTCCCTTGATTTTATGAAAGTCATAATACTCATTTTCTTTAAACCATGCTGGCTTGGGTTTGGACTCGTGAAATGACTTGGTGACAGGGTATGTGATCGGATAGTTGATCTGTAACAGCTTATTGAAGACGACGCTCAGAGGTTCTCCTAGTTGAGCATACTGGCGTTTAGTGTTCCCTTGGTTATTTTGATTGGACTGTTGGGGAGGACGGGGTGTCCCTTGCGGTACAGATATGGCATTAGGTATGGATTGCTGTTGTCTCTGGGATGTGTTAGCCACGTGGACATGTTTAGTATCTGTGACACCATCATTTACTGCATTTTTATTCTTGTTCCAAAAGTGTGGCTTGTCGTTGAATGACCTTTCCTTATCTTGATTATATATTTTGATGTGCCCTTTGGCAACAAGGGCACCCTCAAGGATGGGTCCCTTCTCTACTACCTCCGCGAAAGTGGTGACACAATGTAATCTAAAGTTATGAGCCATGTTGGGATGAGAGTTCTCCACGAAGAGGGTGACCATGTCCTTTTCTTTCAAAGGGGTTTTCATTCGGCTTGCTAGGGCACGCCACCTTTGGAGGTAGTTAGTAAAGGTTTCCCCTTCACGCTGTTTCTCTTTGAGGAGATCCAAGGTATCGGTATATTTCTCCAAATTGAAGGAGAAGTAGGAGATAAACTTTTCTGACAGGTCAGCAAAAGATATTATGGACCCCTTTTCAAGGGTCATGAACCACCCTAGGGCATTACTTGCCAGACTCCGGGGGAACAGGCGCAAGAGATAGTTGTCATTGTGGATAACTTCTTGACACTGGGAGTAAAATTCCTGCAAGTGGGCCTTAGGATCCTTGTTTCCCTTGTATTTGTCAAATTTTGGTATCTCAAAATGTTTGGGGAAAGGGATCAATGAGATGGAGGGATCAAACGGATATGGGCATATATCTTCAAACTTGAATGATTGCTTGCCAGTCCCTGCCTGGAGATCTTTCATAGTGGCTTTGATTTCCAACAAATCCAAGCTAGTCGGTGGCGGGTTGGGGGGATATTGATAGGATGATAAAGGATCCTGTTGAAAAGGCGTCAGATTGTTGAAATACGAGTTTGGATGATTGGATGATGATATGGCTTGCTGGTAAGATGGGGGATTTTGTTGATACGGGGGCTGTTACTGTGGGGTATAGTACGGATTTGTTTGATAAAAGTGTGGAGTAGGTTGTTGGGGGACTTGGATGGGACGTTGTGTGTTGGTTTGTTGGTGTTGAGGGTATTGTTGTGATTGTTGGGAGGTCGCATAAAATGGTTGTTGGTGAAATTGCTGTTGATTGTGATGGTAGTAGTGTTGGGGAAGTTGTTGTTGTGACGTCAAATGTTGTATGGGCTAAGGTGGGATATTGTGTTGTGGTTGAGCTTTCGGATGCAAAATGGATGTGAGGAAGGGGGATATGGTCTGAGCGATAGGTCGAGATGGATTGCCTTGTGATTGGTAGGGTGGTTGTTGTGAAGAGGCCAAAGTATTGTGTATAGGTTGTTGCGGATGAGATGGCTGAGGTAGCGTAGTAGTGTTTTGTAAAGGGGGTTGTTGGGTACCACCTGGAACATTCAGCTGGGGTGTGCCTTGTAGAGGTAATTAAGGAGGAATGTTGGATTGGTTAAGCTGTTGAGATGGTAGATTTGAGGTCCCAGGAGGTGGTAGTGATGTGGCAAAGGAGGTGCCCCCAATGTTGACTGGAGGTTGATTTGGAGGAGGGGGTACTGTTAACGTTAATGGTGGAGGTTGTGGAACATTTTGTGGCATACCGTAGGTAAAGGGATTATTGGGGTCAAGCACCTGAGGTCCTCCTATAACTAAGGTCAAAGCATGTGGGGGATAGTTAACCTGATAAAGAACGACATTGCCAAATTCAGATTGATGCCAACCCTCAACTGGCGGAACATTGGGGAAGTATGAACCTTCTGGTGTATCTTGTGACCCTTGGAGTACGTTAGATGGGGCACCCCTATATTTGGACCAGTCAACATTCGGGGGGGTTTGACACCCTTCTCAATTAGGTGGGCCAAGATTTCTTCCCCATGTTTTTCAAGCAGACGATCAGTCATTTGCACATTAGCGGGATTACTAAAATGTTCCTCAAGTGTGAGTTCAGGTTGATTAACCATACTCTCTTCACCATGTGGTGAGTTGTTCTGATTCTTAGTGTTGGAGTGTGATGAAGTGCTATTATGAGGATCATGAGGGATGTTAGTACGTTTGTTAGGATCTGATAAGATGTTCATTGTGTTGTTGGGATCTTAAGGGTTGTTTGATTGGGCATTCTAGGTTTGTTGGTCGGCCATTTTCTTTGCCTGTGATCGGGTCTGAACGGGCGTGCAAATGTGCTATGAGTAGATTAATGCTTTTGATGAATGATTTGATTGTGATTGGATGAGATGTGATTTGGATGGGGTTTGGATTTGGATTAAATTTTGTTGGGATATATTGGATTGGACCGAATTTTGATGGGATCGGATTTGTATTTGCAAGATTGGATTGGATTGGATTGGATTATTAAGATTAATTGTATGTGATTTGATTGATTGGACAATTTGATCGAATGATTGGTTTTGATAGATTTGGATGATTGGATGATAAAGGATGAGAGGGAGACCTTGAGTTTAATCAAAGGAAGTTACCCTTAGCAACCAAGAGCTTTGTTTGATTAAAAGGATGATCACGACACCGAATCCACCTTAAGATAGGAATGGATTGATTGGGCCGAGGATGATAACTTATGCCATTGAATTCACCTCAAGATGTTAGCAAATTGATTGGGGTCGAAGTTAAAGGCTAATAATCAAATTCAAGTGCTATGGTCAATTTGGGTAACCACTTTGTAATACAAGGTTAGGACGGTTTGGTTATGAGTGGTGTTTGGCTATGTAAATGGCAAAATTATGGTGAATTAGGGAGAAATTAAAATGAACGGGTGGATTAAAGATAATTATGAAGAATGAGTGGGGATCTAGAATGGTTAAACAAAAGTTTGGAACGATGGAATGAAGGTTTAAACGGATCAAATGGAGGTTTTGGGAGGCTTAGAGTGACAAAACAAAGGCCTAGGATGATGAGATAATGGTTGGGAATGGTTAAATGATGGTTTAGAGGCTAGAGAGACCCAAATGGGGTGATTTCGGATGTTCAAGAGGGCAAATTCGCCCCTCTGCAGCAAACCAGGGGCGTAATCGCCTCACTGCTATAAAAATAGGGGCGTAATCGCCCCACTGCAGTAAAACAGGGGCGTAATCACCTCACTGCGGTAAAAAAAGGGGCGTAATCGCCCCACTGCAGTAAAATAGAGGCTTGGTTTGATGCAAATGACTATGGCAAGGACTTTAAAATGATAATAATAAGGCCAAATTGTCAAAATTTCACTAGTTTCTCACAAGAAAACACTCTCAAGCAAACACAACCCTATGATTAGTGTTAAGGGTATAGCCAAAGAGGTCTTAATCTAGGATGCACAAGGTGTCTAGGGAGTCCTCGATATACTTTTAGTATGTGAGGCACAACCGTGAACACCAGCCCATCACAAGCGTGAGTTGAGAACCCCAGCAAGATACTGAAGGGCTCGAACCAACCCTTCACGTCTATCTAGGTATCACCCTAGCTTCGACGCTCCACCAATTACGATGTGGCTAGATTGGGGTACAAATTTCACTCTCCCCCCTTTATATACCCCGCTGGTACGCGTGGTTGGAATCGTCCCTTGGGGTGATGAAATCTCCAAGCAGGTCCCACTATAAAGAAAACACTAACCGTCTCCAACTACTCCCCAGGCTCACACGAAGCGCAAGGGGAAAGTGAAAACAAGCTAATGCCCCCTTTGGGTAACACAAAAAGACAAGCACCGCACGCAATGAATATTACTCCCTCTAATTAAACTATGTTCTTAGATTGATGCAAACAACAAGGATAATTTAAAAAGTTTGAGCAAATGGATAGCCCTGCAAACAAATGTTAGATGTATTATCCCGCTTTCTCCATCAACTTCACAAGAATATGCTGCAGAAGGTTAGCAAAAAACACATGTATCCTTGCAAGAACAATGTTAGGGAGAAAATAGCAAAGAAAAATTGAAGTCAAGATAATAGTTTTACCTTCCAGGGGGCGCAGTCGCCTTTCTGCAGCAAATCAGGGGCATAATCGCCTCACTGTGGTAAAAAAGGGGCGTAATCACCTCACTGCAGCAAATCAGGGGCATAATCACCTCACTGCGGTAAAAACAGGGGCATAATCGCTCCATTGTGAAAAAAATAGGGGCGTAATCGCCCCACTGTGAAAAAGTGAGCATAAATTTCAGCCCAAGGGACGTAATCTCCTCACTACAAAAAATGTTAGCAAAAAAAGACAATTTTCAACCAAGAGGGTGTAATCGCCCTTCTGTAGTAAAATATTAGCACAAAAATTAGTTTTCAGCCTAGAGGGCGTAATCGTCCCACTGCAGTAAAATATTAGCACAAAAAACAATTTTCAGCCCAGAGGGCGTAATCGCCCCACTGCAGTAAAATATTAGCACAAAAAATAGTTTTCAGCCCAGAGGGCGTAATCGCCCCACTGCAGTAAAATATTAGCACAAAAAATAGTTTTCAGCCCAGAGGGTGTAATCGCCCCACTACAGTAAAATATTAGCACAAAAAATAGTTTTCAGCCCAGAGGGCGTAATCACCCCACTACAGTAAAATATTAGGACAAAAAACAATTTTCAGCCCAAGGGGGCGCAGTTGCCCTTCTACAGCAAAAACAGGGGCGTAATCGCCCCACTGCGGTAAAATAGGGGCGTAATCGCCCCACTGCGGTAAAAACAAGGGCGTAATCGCCCCACTGCAACGTGTTCCTGCAAAAATCTCAACAAAAACAAACGTGAAGTATAGGAACCCGTTTGTGGGTCCCACCGAGCGTGCCAGAAATGTGATCCTCAGAATTTTACCCTACTCTAATGTGCAAAATACCTAAAAATGCGAATGATAAAAGACTAAGGACACTTCAAAATTAGCCTAAAGAGTGATGAAACAAGAAGGAAAATGGATAAAACAAGATGCAAATGATTTCACCTTCCTTGCTATTGAAGACTCCTTGGTTGGCCCTTGATTAAGATGATTTTGTGTGCTCCTTAGATGACTTCTTGAGTGACTAAATGAAAGATCAACTTATGCAAAATGATTGGAATGGATGGCTAGATGATAGTTAATGAGTATGCAAATTGGCAGCATGTAGTTATAAAATGGCTAAGTGTTGAAAATGCCCTTGAGAAGGGGATATTTATAGGAGAACTTGAATTCTCTAGAGAATTCAATGGTCAAGATTGATCCAACAAGGTCAAGATGAAGGGCTATGGTGGGTTGAGAACCCACAAGCCCTCACATCTTGACATGTGGAGGGTGAAGTGGCCAAGGGGATATGAGATGGAGGTGAGGTGTCAAAAAGGTACATGAGGTGGAGGAAGGACAAGTACCTTGTAAGCACCTTGGGGAGTGAGAAGATCTCCTCAAAAAAGAATTTGTTGTCCCCAAGTGAGAGTGAAAGGGACATTTGAGGAATTTTGGAATTCCTCAAAATTCTCTATGGGAAAATGAGAGGTGGTTGGAGAAATAAATGTGAATTAAAAATTCACATTCTTAGGAGAGTCTAAAGGATAAGAGAGGGTCTCCAAAAAGGTGGGAATTGGTCACATGTGCATGAGGTGACATGTCAAATATTCTAGAAGCCTTGGAAAGACAAAATGTGAATTAAAAATTCACATTGGGAGGAGAGAGACATGGGATGAATAAATGAGAATTAAAAATTCTCATGGGAAAGAGGGTCAATGTCCAAAAAAGAAAAATGGAAGAATTGACCAAAAAGTGGTGCTAAAAATGGCTAATGACTTTGATTAAAGTTGTGCAAACACTTGATTATGATAATTAATGGAAGATTATAGACAAGTGGAAAATGTAGGAGGATGTGACGTTAATCCTTGATTAAGAGGATGCACACCCTAAATATGAATTAATTAAATTAATTCATATTAAAGATGGATTATGGAGGATGTGACAAGGAGTGAGAAAAGAGGAATTTTAAATTGATTTTAATTCAATAGATTAGGATGACTAAATTAAATAAATTGGTGTATTTATTTAATTTAGAGAAGATAAAAGCACCAAATAAAGTATTCAATTATTAAATTAAACACTTTAAGAGTCTTATGTGGGAAGCGCAATATTAATTAAATAAATTAATATTGATAGAATTGATGAATAAAGGAGAAAATTTGATCATATGGGAGTGATCAATTTTGGGTGTCTACATTTTTCCCCTCTTCGAAATATTGTTATCTAAAAGACGTTGAGAGATATGCATCTATATTGAAATTGTTATTGAGAATACATATATGTATTTAAGATATGTATGTTACTATTAATTGTACTGTGCTATGTAAATGATAATTTATCATTATTTTCTCATATGTGTATAAACTATTATTATCATTTGTAAATAAAAAACCCTATTATATTTATTTAAATGTATAATATAAATTATATTTATTGAATATTATTGAAGTGTTTCATATTTTTTAAATGTGCAATCAATATTTTAAAGATAATTAATGAGACATTTTATATTTATCTAAAATTATATGTCAATGTTATTTGAGTAAAAAAAATTAATAGAAGAATTATATCTAATAATATATACATTACATATTTTTACTTTATTTCTAAAGATCTTGAGTCTTTCTTCCTCAACTTTCCTTTGGAGAGTTTCTTCCTATTTTTATTTTTCATGACAATCATATGAAAATGGTGGTGAGATTCTAATTCTATCCAAGGACATAACACATGATATAGCAACAAATATTAAGTTTGCTCTTTCTCTCAATTCTATACCAATTGTTGTCTTGGAAAGAGTCAATCCTTGTGATTTTTAGATTGTTAGTGCCCAAAATAATCGTAAGGGAAAATGACATGTGCATCCCCTTTGTGTTGGTGAATGATATGTAATTAAAGGGTTACAAATAATTTGCACTTTACTCCTAATTACATATTTATCTCGATCGCAAACAGAATTGTGTGATTATGTATTTTAACCGTTGAAATTGTAAAATTGAGTTCACTTATTCCTTTACATAACTTAACTAATTATTTAAATGCCATAATTAATATCTCAAAGAAGGAATTAAAGAAGAACTAGAAAGAATAAGAGAAAATTATAAGACAAAAGAGAAGAAGAGATCCCAAGCTTGATAACAGAGTTCGCTCAACATGAGCTACGTCTCCGGGTCTGCTTCTCAATGATGAACTGCTTTATTAATGACGCCAAGCTTTAACATGCCTTTTCACATCATCCAAGCTCTAGACCTGCATTACATTTTCTTCACAATCTCTCTCAACACCTAAGACTCTTTCACATTCTCCTTTACTTGAAGGAATACAAAATACAAAGTCTTTATGTTACATCAATCTCCAAACATCACTTTGCCTAATTTCCTCCCAAAAGAATTGATTAATTCTCTCAAGCATAGCCCCCTTTTAAACATAAAATTTTGCCCATTATGGTTAAAAACCATAAGATTTACAAATATTTCATATCTCTCATTTTTACAAGTAAATTTTAACAATATCCCCTTTTACAAGTAAATATCTTTGAAAAATCCCCCATTTACATAGGAAAATCTTGTAAATCATTTAAAATATTATCTAATCCCTTTCATTATATTATGTAAACGGACATTAATATTGTAAAGGATTAGGCCCTTATTTATAGGGGTTAGTATTTTAATTTTGGATTTTCTACTTTTATTTTGGGGTTAAATTCTTTAAACTTAGGAGATTCGGGCTTATTCATTATTGTTTTAAAGGGTTTAATTTTTTAATTTTTAGGAGATTTGGTTTTAATCAGTTGCCTTTAAATCCCACAAAATCCACTTGGGACCCCACAAAATCCGCTTGGAATCCCATAAAAAAGGATTTTGCGAAATAAAATAAACCTCCACCACTTTATTTCTCAAAAATAAAGCATGGTATAGTGGTGGTACGTGAATTTAGTGAGGAGGATCCACATTTTTGCCACATCAACATCCAGTCAACTGCCATGTCAACATCTAGTCAACCTTCAATTTTGATTGGTCATATCTTCGTCGTACGAGCTCCATTTTTGATGAAACGAGCGGCGTTGGAATCATGGCGATGAGCTCTTTGATGTGATGCTACCTTTGACCATTTTTGGAATGATCATTTTTTTCCTTTCTGATTAGCCTTTGTACTCGATTTGACTCCATCTTTAACTGACCATAACTTTGGCGTACAAGCTCCTTTTTCACCCGTTCAAGTTGTGTTGGGTCCAATTTTTTGAGCACTTCGACATGGCGATGGTTCTGCCAGATTTTGAGATTGTGAAATTTTGAGGTCTTCTAGATCCTCTTGGATCATTGCTCCCAATTGAGAAGCTTTTGGACCACCAAAAGTCTATTTTACATAAAGATTAAGTGAGGGCATTGTTGCCTCGCTTTCCTAGTATCATTTTTCCACCCTACTAGAATTTTGATCATCTGACTCATCACAAACAAGGTGAAGAATGAGATAGCATACCTAATACAATCAACTAAATACCCATCAATACTTATTGTCGCATCCACTTTCCACATATAACTGATGTGAAGGAAAAAAGTATCAACTTGTGAAGGAAAAAAGTATCAACTTGTTGAATCTCCTGAACAGAAACATCATTATAAAATGAGTCATTCAAACCCCCTTTTACCACTTGAGGGTGAAGGCTTAAATGTGCTTGCAACTAATCCTCATGCTATGTTGTCTGTGACACATTATCATGATTAGAAATCATTTCATTTTCATGCTTAATATCACTAGTTGTTACAAACATGAGGGTTAATGTATTGCTTTCATTTACAACCATTTTCAAATGCCATGTGTTTACAATAGATTTATCACTCTTCATGCAATAATTTTTCACAATGAATTCAATTCCATCCTTAAACAAATGATACTTGTTATGTTCCCTGTAGAAAATGGCATTTTTGTCATACAAGTAAGGACTTCCCAAAACCATCCTACAAATGTCAAGCGAAATTACATCTAACTCTACCTCATCTACAAACTTGGATGTGATTTCAAATCGGAGTTTACATTGCCTTGACACATGTAACTGAGCATTATCATGCACCTAACCCAATGGATATGGTTTAGGATGGGGTATTTTTTTTAATCCCAATTGCTTAACAATTTTTTTAGAGAATAAGTGTACTTGTGATCCACTATCTATGAGTGTATCAATTTTACACTGTTTTACAATAGTCCTTATATGAAACAATTCATTCCTTTTACTTTCAACAGGGATCTCATTATTATTTACAGAAGAAGCATGGGAACTAGTACTAGCAACATGAATGATACCTTTTATACCCACAACTATTATCTTGGTTTCATCATTGGAATTTGATCTAAGGTCTTACACAATGGCTGTAGTCTTTTGCTTACCCTTTTGATCTTTGAACCACTTTGGTTTTTGATCAAGATGCAATTTCCAACATTTTGCATCTTCATGCCCTTTCTTTTGTAGTGTGAGCAATAAGGATTTTCCTCCTCTTTCTTCACGGAAGCTTCCCACTGCATTTCCTTCTTCCCTTTCTTGTTTCCTTTCTACTTACTAGATTCCATTAAGAAACTATTATGGCTACTCTTCATGATTGTTTCAAGATGAATAGCTTGCACACTAACTTCATCAAGGTTAGTTGGATTGAACATAAGTATTGTATGCCTCAATTTTTCATGCAATCCACCTATATACTTCAACAAAGTTTCTTGCATGTATAAACCAATGCCCAAAATTAAAGCTTTTTTCCTAAACTCCTGTGTATATTCCAATACACTTTGTCCTTTCTCTTGCCTTAATGATTGTCAATTCATTACTGATTTTTGCATGTGTCCTAATGGATAAAATTGTTTCTTAAGTGCAGTTGTAAACTCAAACCAAGAAGAAATGATTTTACCATATCAATTGAGATCTTCTTGAGTTTTTCTCTCCCACCAAATTAGAGTTGTGCCTCCCAGGTGTAGAGTGGCTAATTGGATCTTTGAAGCATCATTAGTGAACTTTGTACCTTGCAATAAACTTCAACTTGTTTTATCCAATTTTCAAGTTTCTTTGCATCCAATTCTCCATTATAGGTTGGCAAATCAAATTTAACATCAAGTTTTAACAAAGGTGAATTTGATTTAGACTGTATAGGTTGTTTCCTCTTGGGGGAAGAAGTAGAAAAAGAAGATGAAGAAGACAGGGATGGAGGTTTAGGAAGCTCACTACCACCTCCTACTCCTTTGTCTTTGTCATCTTTCAAAGAGGATTCACCTTCCTCCTTTCTGTTTTTCTTCTCCTTTTTCTTCTAATGGTCTTTGTACAATTCTTCCACCATCATCTTCATATCCAGGAACGCTTTGTGAAACAGTTCATCGTTCTCAAAGATTTTAGGACTAGAAGGTTTTCCTTCTTTCAGTTGCTCCATGGATTTTCTCATAGTAACTCGCTCGATCTAATCTTTGGATTGAACTCTTCAAGTGCATCTTCTCCTCACTTTAATTTCAACCTAGTTAACATCCACCACTTTCAATTTTTCCTATTAAACTGCTTTGATACCAAACTTGATCTATAATTAAAGGGTTACAAATAATTTGCACTTTACTCCTAATTACATAATTTATCTTGATCACAAACAAAATTGTGTTGTTATGTATTTTAACCATTGAAATTGTAAAATTGAGTTCACTTATTCCTTTACATAACTTAACTAATTGCTTAAATGTCATAATTAATATCTCAAAGAAGGAATTAAAGAAGAACTAGAAAGAATAAGACAAAATTATAAGACAAAAAAGAAGAAGAGAGATCACGAGCTTGATAACGGAGTTCACTCAACATGAGCTATGTCTTTGAGTCCGCTTCTCAATGAGGAACCGCTTTATTAATGATGCCAAGCTTTAACATGCCTTTTCACATCATCCAAGCTCTAGACCTGCATTACATTTTCTTCACAATCTCTCTCAACACCTAAGACTCTTTCGCATTCTCCTTTGTACTTGAAGGAATAAAAAATACAAAGCCTCTATGTTACATCAATCTCCAAAAACTACTTTGCCTAATTTCCTCCCAAAAGAATTGATTAATTCTCTCAAACCTATAGCCCCCTTTTAAACATAATTTTTTTCCATTATGGTTAAAAACCATAAGCTTTACAAATATTTCATATCTCCCATTTTTACAAGTAAATTTTAACAATATCTTTTTTACAAGTAAATATCTTTGAAAAATCCCCCATTTACAATAGGAAAATCTCATAAATCATTTAAATTATTATATAATCCCTTTCATTATATTATGTAAACAAGCTTTAATATTCTAAAGGATTAGGCCCTTATTTATAGGGGTTAGTATTTTAATTTTGGATTTTCTACTTTTATTTTGGGGTTAAATTCTTTAAACTTAGGAGATTTAGACTTATTCATTATTGTTTTAAAGGGTTTAATTATTTAATTTTTAGGATATTTAGTTTTAATCTGTTGCCTTTAAATCCCACAAAATCCGCTTGGGATCCCACAAAATCCTCTTGGAATCCCATAAAATGGATTTTGTGAAATAAAATAAACCTCCACCACTTTATTTCTCAAAAATAAAGCATGGTATAGTGGTGGTACATGAATTTAGTGAGGGGGATCCACATTTTTTCCACATCACTTGCACTTGCCATATCAACATCCAGTCAACTACCACGTCAACATCTAGTCAACCTTCAACTTTGATTGGCCATATCTTCATTGTACGAGCTCCATTTTCGATGAAATGAGTGGCATTGAAACTGTGGTGATGAGTTCTTCAACATGATGCCACCTTTGACCATTTTTGGAACGATCAAAATTTTCACCTTTCTGATTGATCTTTGCACTCGATTTGACCCCAACTTTAACTGACCATAACTTCGGTGTACAAGCTCCTTTTTCGCCTGTTCAAGTTGCGTTGGGTCCAGTTTTCTGAGCACTTCAACATGGAAATGGTTTTGCCAAATTTTGATACTATGAATTTTTGAGTTCTTCTAGATCCTCCTGGATCAGTGAAATTGGAATTAAATTTGGAGATGCACATTCAAATGGAGTTTCAAAGTAATTGTCAAATTTGACCATAATATGGTGGGGAACTTCTAGGTTTGTATATGATATTATGAATGTATCCTAAAGCCCCATTTGCAATACTTGCTTCTATCCATAGATTAGAGGTTAACATGACCCTTGAATCCTTAGCAACTAATAATTTAACATCCAATTCATCATTCTGACCTCTTGTCGAATTAGTACTCCCTTGTTTGGTTGCAATGTTGCAAGCTATTGGTCTTCTCATTGAACATACTTTTCTTCTGTTATGGTCATGTACATTATTATTTATTGCAAATAGATGAATATTATTGTCAAACTCTTTCTTAATTGTCAGATGTAATGCAACATCTATTATTGTCATCAATTTTTGGATGTGCATATAATATTTGGGAGTAGTTGCTAAAACTTTTTTTGGTCCTTACTTTCACCTTCCTATCTAAATATCTTATTCAAAGTAACAACTATCTTAAATTATTCTCACAATAATTTTGCAAGTATATTACTATATCACTAAGAGGAGATAGTTATCCAAAATATCCTACCAAAATCATTGATCTTCCTCCAAAACTCAAGTCTTTTTAGGGAAAAGCTTGGTGTAGTCTTGAATTAATAATATAGCAATTTTTTTTCCAATAAAGTTTATTTATCAATAAATATGTATTTTATATGTTGGATTTATTCTTGGAAACTTGTGAGTCTTGTCCCTTCTAATTCAACAAAATATGTAAGTGAAACTCTCACAGTTGAATGGATTGTCAATATACCAATGTTAAAAGTTGCAACTCCAATTGGTGGAAGTAATAATAGGGGACAACTTTTTGATACTAATATTTCTTGAAGAGCTTGAAAAATTGCATGATTTAGATATGATTTACCTATTCTAGAACTATTCCTTGAATTATCATACATAGTGGCATGACATTTTGATCTTGATAATAATGTGACATAATAATATCAAGTCTTTTTCCTTAGCACCTAAAGTTCCATATGATATATTTTACATTATATCATTAGATATTAATATGTAATTCTTTTTCACAGTGTTGATGAAATTTATTACTTTATTTGTGTAATCTTCTCCTTGATATTCAATACTCCATATAGTTTTCCTATCAATATTTCTTCTATCCAACATATCTATTTATGTTACATCCATAATTTATCCATCGTGTAGTCCTTAGATGGTTTATCACTCATGTTCATTTGTATTCTAAATCATTATAATTTTAGTTTCATCTAAAATAATTCTCCGTTTCGAATGTCATGGATTATAATTGACTCCCAATTTCATTTAATTATAGTATCATCAAGTCTAATATCTCTTTGTATATTATGAAATGAATTGTACAACAATAACTTTGAGCAACAAAATTCAAGCCATTTTTTCTTATTGACATGTAGGCATGGTGGTAAATCTTAGAAACACTCTTACAATAGTTGGCACAATCTTTTCCTCTCATTTGTTATCTCTTCTCCACTTGGGATTATATGTCCAAGAACTAGTTGCATCTATAAGCGAAACAATTTTCATTACACATGGTCTACTCAAATATCCTTCAATGATTTTTTAGATGAGTTTCATTATCATTTTATTTATTTTTATTATTGGCTTGAACACCTCCCTTGAAATTTTTAATGTGAAAAATACTCTACTACTTTATACCAATGGTAACTCCATTAACATATGACATGTTTATTGTGCTCTAATGTCTCTTTCAATGAGGGTTTATATTAGAAGTCTCCTATATGCTTTGGATGTTGCTTCATCTAGGTTTTCAATGTTTGCAAGTCTCATTAACATTTGATGATATGTTTCTAAACTCTTTTCATCTTTTGTTGCATACTCTGTAATATAATTTATTACAACATGTTGAAAGAACTAGTTAATCTGCATTTTCTCTCCATAATTGAAGTATGTTATGATTATTTGTATTTATTCAATATATTTCTTGCAAGTTCATATTTTTATCTTCTATGGTTGGGTCTTCAAATAATTTTGATCCATCTAGATGCAATGGCCATGGTGCATTTGCATATAAACAAAAGTTAACTTCTTAGTGTATATAAATAATTTAATAATTTTTTAGTTGAAAATATTTGAATATATGAACACCTTACCTATAAATGATTCTTCCGATTTTTTTATGTAGGTAAGAGCCATATTTACACATTATATGATGTTCAACATAATTGAGTAACTCTTCACAATAATGTTCCAATTCTATTGACTCAACTGTTGTGTATTTCAAATATATGGATGTGTAAAAAAAATTAGGACCTATCATTGATGATATAACATACTTTATCAGTTAAAATAAAAACTTTTAAAGTATAATGCATTTTTGAAATTAATATAGAATTGACAATTACTATCATACTTGTATGTTTCATTGATTTGGATCTCCCTATGGATTCCATACATGAACAATAGCATCAAAGTATTTTTGAACATTTTTCTTTCACGATCATTTGCTTAATCAAGGTTGTTTATGTTTGGTGTTCTCTTTAACCATATGGATCCAATTGCACATATGTGAACATATATGTTTTCATTCATATCTAGACCAATAATCTTTTACTTTTATTCCCTTTTGTCGTATTTCCTTTCAAGACATTGTATATTGTAGGTGCATGTAATATGCCTCAATATACAAGTAGTCAATAAAATTTTGTTGTTGCCATTAGTATGCTTCTTGTGGATTAGTCAATTGTATTTATAATATTAGTGTATGCTAATCTAACCAGTAAATATTTTTTGCACTTAAAGTAAGGAAAATTATTGGCATTCCAATTTAATGCAAAATATTAGTTAATTCAACTTGAAATTTTTCCCAAAAAAACCTTGTACCCCTTAGTTTTGTACCAAAATACATCAAACAATCAATTAGATGTGAGTGAGGGATGTTTTTCATATGTTCTCATAACTCATTGATTATTTTTTATTAGAGGTAAAACAGGTTTTGAAGGGGCCTCGAAGCCCTTTACAAAAAATTCCATTGCATCAAAGGATAAACAAAGACATAACTAGCAGTCAACAAGCATTAAAAAACTAGCAAAATAACTGCCAAAAAGAGGAACAAAAATAGCAAGGGACTACAAATTCTTCAAGATATCAATTTCTTCCATATCACTGTCAATAATCTTCTGGTGCACATTCATAACCTTAGTGACCTCCTTGGCAGGGATCTCAACATTCAACTTAGTTTTGTTACGAGTCCTTATACAAAGAACCTTCTCACTAACCCCTCTAATAAAAAACACTAGGGAGGTCAGCCACATTAGCAGCAACATCCTTCCCACCTGATGCTTCCCCCATCCACTGCCTCCATTTCTCATTGAGGAAACACAAAACCTTAGCTTCATTTTTTAGAATAGACTTACTAACACCCACAACCTTGTCCAACTTCTAATAAATATGATCCAAATTGTTTTCTAGAGCTACAATCCTCTTTTCAAAAGCTTGTTTCATCTTCAGTATCTCATCAATGATAATTTTCATTGCATCAATAAGCTAATTGATTTGGGTCTGCACAGAAGGCTTTGAGGGAGTAGAGGACTCCCCAACTTTACTAACCAAACCACAAACCTTCGCATTAGTGAGATTCAATTCATTGAAAGCCCACTTAAAAATCCTGAAGAGAGTTAAAGTGCCATCTTTCACCAACCCAAGCACATTGGGTAACTCCTCCTTGTTGTAATTGAAGACATCCCTATCATCTACCTAGTCCTCTAGGGAATCTCTACTAAGATTTTCATTTTCTTGAACATCCTCCCCTTTTTGGCTAGGAACAGGAACCTTGATCTTGCATAAGGAGCTTTTAATTTTTTTGGTCATGCTCCTCCCCTTTTCCTACTCCAAACCTTGTTCCTGCACTTTCACATTATCCAAACCTCTAGTAACTTGTAGAGGCTCAACATTTGGGGAATCAACACTTGGCATGTCTTGAAAGATATTTTTGACAAACATAATAAGATGAATTTTATGCACAATGTCTCATAATCATATTCATCATGTAATATCTAAATTGTGGGTTTTGTCCAAAATGATGACTCTATATTGAAATAAATGTTTAACAAATTCATATAGATTAATTCTCCTTATTCACAATTCTAACCAATTATCACATTGTCCATATAGAAATAGTGTTGAAAGAGTCATATCAAGTAACCCTTCAATGTCATACATTCACCAGAGATGATCTAAATCCTAGCTAATCAATTAGTGATACTAGATCTACATTAAGGTTATTTACCCATGCATGGATTAGTTCAATATCTCTTGGGAATTTTTTTTATTGGAATAAGAAGATATCAATCACAACAAAGATTACAAAGAGAGCTACATAGCAGCAACAAAAACTAAAAAAAAATAGATGTAAATAAAGATGCTAAGAAAAGACAATAAATTAGTATCGATATAGAATGAAAGAAAGTTAGGTGGATTTGTTGTTATATAATTTCCATGTCTAAATAAGATCCCAAACAAGGCACACCTATTTGATCATATTAACATCAACAACATTACGAATTAGATTAGACTTCAAATCAACCAACAATGGTGTCAATAGGAGAAGAGGCCTCATTTGGAGAGGAAGAGCAACAAACTATAGATAGGAACCACTAAACATCTTAGAAATTCACCATCGAAGAATGGCACAATTATCCCTTGGTAGGTTGACATTGTAGCTAGTTTGGGAATCATCAAATTTAATGTGGGCTTCAAATCCACATATTTGAGCATGTATCTCAACCAAGGTTTTTCAACTCAAGCTTAGATTGGAAAATAGGTTGCAAATTAAGGATGCAAGGAAATAAATTTGCACAAAAAAGTAGAGCTTCAATTTGGCAGTTTAGAGGCCATTAATGTAGGTGGTCAGTAATATTTCCTTCATCAATCTTCATCATTTAACCCACAAATTCATATTCATTCACTTTAAATCAAACTCCATATAAATAGAGTTCAATTGGTCAAAAGCATTTTCATTTAAATTGGATGTAAGTTAACTAAGAATATTTTTAGCATTTTGAACATCTCTATAGAACCTGGGAAATTTGGTGGTTTAGAGGCCATTGATTTAGTGAGATCAATACTATTTCCTTCATCCATCTCCATCATTGGACCCACTATGCATATTCATTATTGATCTATACTAATTAATTAAAGTATATTTATAATTTGGTTATATGGTTGGAATAGAAAGTACAACAAATATTAGGAATTAATTGACATGGCTTAAATATAATAAATGGTGTGTCATTTTTTATTTGAAAATTACTATCATAAATAAAAATATATTTGAAAATTTACAAAAACTAAATTATAATTTAGTCTCCACTTTGAAATTACCACATTCACATGATACTCTAAAACATTCACTACTATTTCAAGTTAATTTCCTTTCTATTTCTTAAAATTTATGAATATAGGGTGTGCTTCATATCACATTTTTAAACTCCTTTCATAGCTTTAAAAAAACTATTTCAAATTCACAAAGATGGAAATATAAAAAAGGTTTTAACTTAACATTTAAGGAGGTACCAATAAGATACCAGTAACATTTAAGGAGGTATTGGTAACATTTCAAATTCATGATAATAGCCCCTATTTTGAGATGGAGGAGCGTGTGGGCGGGAAGAGGAGCGGGGATAGTAATTTGAAATCTTCAGAAAGCGATGGAGAGGAAGGGGCAGACTTAGATGATGAGGATGCAAATTTTTTTCTGGGCTTGTGCAATCTTCTATCCATCTTTGCTGGGCCGGCGTTGCTGTTAGGGTTGCAGAGTTTTCTGGGCTGCATCTGGAGGTGACTGTCTCTTTTGCTACATGCCAATTAGGGGAGATTGCAGAGGCCTGGGTTTTTTCCTTTTTGGAACCTGTTCTTGGTGTGGACTGGCTCTTTATGTTGGTAATATCACTTCCCTGGACCTCTTTTCCTATTCTTGCGATGGGGGGATGATCTTGTTGGTTTGTTTCTTTGGCTACTCGTTTTCTAGTGGCGGCTTGTGGAGTTTGGGGGTCTCTTCTAGTCTTAACTTGTTTTTGCAGCTCTTGGTTGTTGAGGGGTTGGTGGGCTTCAAGAAGTTGGGCTACAAAGATTTATCATTTATGGAGGTTGTGGTGGAAGATTGGGTGGTTTGGCACCCCTCTTGTTGCTTAATGTCTCATTTGTGGAAGGGGTTTGTTGTTTTGGCTGAGGACTATGTGTTGTTCTCTATGATGGCTCTTTTGAGAGGGTTTCTTCCCTTTCTCTTGGCTCTTCCCCCGTATGCTTTATTGTTCTTCATTTGTGTTTGGGGGCTGGTGCTTCAATTGGACCCCTCCATGGGGGTGGATCTTTTGAAGGACTCTTACATGCTGAAGGTGTTGAAGGCTAGGTGGATTTCAGAGATTATTTTGAGGACCCAGATGATGTTGTTGTTGTTGCTTGCTAAGGTCTTCCCTCCTACTGTTGTCTTTTCCTTCTCTCTAAATACTAGGTCTTCTTTTGAGGTGGAGACCTATCTTATGGAGGTGGAGTCCTCTTCTTCAAGGGTTGAGGTGTATTCTGTGGGCGAAGGCTTACTCCTTCTTTTCCTATTGAGACAAATCCCATTCCTATTGAGGTGGAGTGTTGGTTTGCAGGAGTGTTGTGGCTATTGTAGGCTGGATGAGCTTGGTTTTTTCTCCTTTAGAGGTGGAGAGAGCAACTGGTTTTGGCGGAACACTTTTGGAGCCTTGAGTATTTGTGGTGACCTCTCCTATAGAGGTGGAGAGGATATGTTGCTAGGCTCGGTTTTGTCTACTATTGGGGCTCTACTTCTGTGGATCTATGTCTTGGTTGTTTTTGCCAGTGGTATGGAGAGACTATTCTTTTTGTTTGACTTGTATGTTGGTGCCTGGTTGTTGTAGGCATCTTTCTTGGGTTTAAGGTCCCTACCAAAACCTTGTTGTTGTGGGTTGTTGGTCCCATCAAAACCAAGGGGTTCAAGATCCATGTAAAATCTTGATATGTGTTGTTTACTAGTTGTTGGCTAGCTATTCCTCGATTTCGCTGCTGGGTGTTATTGTCTCTATTATTTGTGCAGCTTGCTCATCCTTGTTTGGGTTTCAGGTCCCTTCAAAACTTGATGGTTTTGGGTCCATTCAAAACCTATTTCCCCCCCAATCAAAAACATTTAAGGAGGTACCTAAACTTGAGCATGTTAGAGTAAAAGGTATTTCCTAATTAATTATTTATTTAATTATTAGGTTTTCTTTCCTCTAATTACTTAAGCTTACTTAGGTCATGTTCTTTTTATGTCACATGTCATAGGATGATGACACATATCATGATCCTATTTTATCCTCACCTAGGGTTTATAGGTTAATTATCCTTTTATAAGAATTATTTATTGTATAATCATTAAGATGCACATTCATAATGATTTATGCTTTTTTGGATCAATAGCTCTTGGTCTCCATAGCTATGTTATTCTCTCTTTCTGTGACAGGTGTTTGATTGTAGGTGATCCTTAGGAGCTATGGAGTTGATTTTTCTCTTCAACATGGTATTAGAGCTCCATACCTATAATCCCCTCTCCTATTCTTAAGGGATTTCACGCCTTGATCTATCATTTGGTGCATCCTGGACCAAAACTATTTTCCATTGGATTCAGAGTTGTTGGGAAAGTCAAATATGTATTTTGTTTGGCCTGATTTGGACTCCAAAGGTCAGATCTAGAAGGGTTTGAAGTAGTTATTTTTTTCCAGATCCAAAGGGTGGCTGCAATTTCAAAGTATTTTGAGTTGAAAAGAACCTCACAATTGCATATTCAATGAATTTTGATATAAAATTTAGTCTAGTTTGGTGTCGGGAGCTTTTGAGGCAAAAAAAATTCCAGGAAGATTGTATGGCCTCCCCAGCATGCAGATTGAGGTACAAATTTTCAAATATATATATATATATATATATACATATCTTGCAAAATTTTCAAAAAAAATCAAATAAAAAAATTAAAACCTTTTTAAAAAGTTCGCAAGTTTTTTTATTTTAAAGATTATATTAAAAAAAAAAGTCAGTGTGGGGGTTCCTCGAGGGTACCGCCCCCTACCACATTGTGGTAAACAGTGGCCCTCGTTGACTCCCCTCCCCCCTCCCTCCCCCCAACATGTGGGGAGAGTATTGGGGTACTGCCCCTGCCAATGACAGGGTGGCACCCCCCCTTAAGGCCCCACCTAAGGGTGGTGTGGGATGGGCTCTGCCCCCCTCGCCGCCTCTTTAAATTTTTTTAAAAGTCATTTATATATATATATATATTAAAATATAATAGTTTCTTAACTATTTTTTTAACTTTAAAACAAAAACAGTTATACTTTTTTTTGAATTTTTTTTTTTGCAATAAATCAAACTGCCCTTGTACTTGGAGAACTTTTTTAGCGGTTCTAAAATTGGTGGACCTCTATATTTGGAGGTATTTTTGCTAAATTTGGCGGAGATCCTTTCTTTGCCTAGCTCAACCCCTCTCCATTGGACTTTTCAATTTTGCACCCCATCTTCGAGAGGCCATATCTCGGTCATATAGTGATATTTTCAATGCAATTTTTTTGAAACGAGGTAGAATTTCGTGCTCTTTGCAGTGGTGCAGGTGGTTCCCAGTTTGAACTTCTGATTTTTTCCATAATTTTATTTTCTCAGTGTTGTTGTGCAGTTCTCATTTTGGAGACTTTGACAGACCATATCTTCTACATCTGAACTCCTTTTAGGGTGTTATTCTTTTGAAAGTGCATGTTTTTTCATGTAATTTGTCATGATGCTACCTGTTTCCTCATTTTTTGTCAGAGAATTATACTTTCAACTTGTAGATTTTTTGGACATTATGGGCTTCCATTGTATGCATTTTTCTTATGTAATTGTACTCAAATAAAGTGTCTTTGCATTGTACATGTATTATTAGGATCTTGCACATCATCTTATGCCTTATTATACTCACACTATGATATAAAGTTTCATGGGGGGATTGATGTTGGCCTTTGTTTTCCATCACACCTTTGTCAGGTGAGTGTCTTGTCCACGATAGCAGTGAATCACATTGATTCTTTCCTCATGCATGTGTGCCTTTTATTTGCACACCCTTTATATTTGCTAGTACTTTCATGTTTGCATGTTCAAATGTTATTGGTTCTTCTTCATGCACTACATTTTGGCATTTAGTTTTAGTGTACCTGTCATGGCTCTCTCTTGTCAGCATTATGGGGGGTTTATATTGTTGGTGCTAATGCTTCCTTGATTTCACGTTGGAGTGAGCTATGTACCTAGTATTTGTTCCTATATATTAGGCAGATGCAACGTACAATCAATGGTTGGTTACACATGCATTTCAGTGAGATGGAGCATTTACTATATGGACACTCTTATATTCTTATTTCTAGAGATGACCTTCCATTTTCATTTGATCAATATCCTTCATACTTTTGGTACTTGTACCATATGTATCTTTGAGTTCCAAGTGTTTGCCTTTGTTTACCATCTAACTTGAGTAGTGTCATTAGGGGCACTCATACAAATTCTTGTCTTCTTGATCCTAATCATCATTTGTTTCAAAGGAGGTTCTTCTTACAACACTATAGCAATTATTCTTTGACAGAGTTTTCAACTTATTCATGCTCTAGTGGTGTTCCTCATGTTCATCCTTTATTATTATCTTTTGGGACAGTCTTATTTTAGAGGCTTTTCAATCCTTCACTCTTGTTTGGAGGCTTCTTCAGTCCTTCACTTGTATTTCTCTCTTTTGGAGAGGAGTTTTCTCCCACTGGGCTTTTCTCTTTTTCTCCGGTTTTGAGAGATCCTTTGTTTGTACGTGGGTACCTTACTAGGTCTTGTTTTTCAAGACCCATCTTGTATTCATCTTTAGAGGCTTTAGCTTCTCCCTAGGTTTCACTTAAGGGGGGGTGTTAGAGTAAAATATGTTTCCTAATTTATTATTTATTTAATTATTAGGTTTGTTTTCCTCTAATTGTACTTAAGCTTACTTAGGTCATGTTCTTTTTATGTCTCATGTCATAGGATGAGGATACATGTCATGATCTTTTTTTATCCTCACCTAGAGTTTCTAGGTTAATTATCTTTTTATAAAGATTCTTTAATGTATAATCATTAAGATGCACATTCATAATGATTCATGCTTCTTTGGATCAATAGCTCTTGGTCTCCATACCTTTGCTATTCTCTTTTTTTGTGACAAGTGTTTGATTGTAGGTGATCCTTGGGAGTTGATTTTTTCCAACTTCAATAGAGCATAACTTTAATTTAATTTGATAAATTTTGAAAGGTAGATGTCTTAATGTTTTTTATTTTAATTTGTATTTTATATAGAAAGTGCAACAAATATTAAGTAAATCGTGTATCATATTTATAATATAGTGCAACAAATTTTATTTACAATAAGCTACAACAAATATTAGGTATTAATAGTATAAAATTACAAAAAATGTTTTAGTAGAGAGTACAAAATGACATATCTTCAATTTTTTTTTGTATTAATAATAATATACACGCTCAACATACATTGTTCAGATCCAACCTTTGAATATTGGATTAACAACTATAAACTGTCATCTGCAACTATAATCCGCCTAACATTAACAACAATTACATGAATGTAGATTATAAGAAAAACGGGCCTATGTTGATTTAGAAGAACTACCAGTTGTAACTACACAGAGTTTTACAAAAAGAGGTCCTTAGATGGCACTGAAAGCTATTGAGTGTTGCCCCAATTCACAAGCGTTCTAATGACTTCCAGCTCATTGTTTGAGAGGATTTCTTCAATCTCTTGATTTCCATTGCTATGTAGTCTTGGAGTCTGATGAGACAAAAGAATGTCTCATCTATTAGCCAAATAAAAACATGTATTTTGCTTAATTATGAAGTTTATCAAGACTAGGCATAATGAAGAACGTAAGAGATTTTCAGTTGAAGCGGTCAAGATTTCATCTTATCTTGAAAATTATGATCTAGGTTCTTGATATTTTTGGACAAAAATTAGGAGACAAGAAGGAAAAAAACCCTATTAAATTTCACAAAAAACCTAGTTCGTGGTTTGAGAGAAAACTTCACTAGTTTGATGCTTCGAAACTTTGCTTTCATGCTCCAAAATTTTCAGAGCTAAAGAAGGATCTAAGGGAAGGATAAATATGATAGCATTTATGAAGAGGTTGAACAGTTTGGGCTTCTATGAGCAGTTAAGGGACAACAGTTGAGAGCTTCTAGGGGGAAATTCAAAGCATCTAAGGCAGGTTGTTGGGTTGTGCAAACAAATGGAGCATATCTAGGAGAAAGTTTTGGGCAGTTTGAACCTTTTTGCAAGCATCTAGGAACTATTTAATGAGCTTTAATGATACACAAGGGAAAGACATGACTTTTTCAACATTCAAATGTCTTTTTGGAGCTTGTTTAGGAGGTACAAAATAGACATATTTGTTTTGGACGACCAAAGAAGATTAACTCAACAAGATGAAGAAAAGACTTATCTTTTTTCCTCAACACGTGTTCCTATCTTCTAGCAAGTTGTTGCACAAATATAAGGCTTATCCTTCAGAATTATATAAATTCATTATAATCAAAGAATCAAATGGAGAAGAGTTTTATAAAATAATAGAGTTTCATTTTTAGCAGCAGTATTGTAGTTGTTTGTAGTTTTCATTTCATAGTTTATTTTTTAGAAATATTTCCATTCCTTGTTATTTACATTTCTAGAATTTCTCTTTGAACGCTTCTTAAAATAGATTTCATTCCAACATTTTCATTTACCAGCTCTTAGATTAGATTTGTTTCTAGCAATTTATTTCATGCATTTCCTTTCAATTCTATTTGTAGAAAAAGAATGTCATGTAAATGATTTCTTCTCCCTCTTGCATATTGCCATGGACACCACCTTGGATTGAAATTTATAATTAAATGATGTGGATTGTAACAACCTTCATCATTTTTAGCATTGTTGTCGGGGAAAGGTGTCATTAGAGAGTTGTTGTTGATGTGGTGACAATAGGTAAAAAAAAAAGTTTGGAAAGCTTTATAGGTTTATTATTTTAGAAATTCTATGTTTTATTATTTTAGAGACCCCTTCCCCCCCCCCAAAAAAAAAAGATACAAATGAATAGGTTCTTGCATGCAAAGGTAACAACTTTTGTGTAATCTCCTCAACTAGAGGACCATGACTTTAAGCCCCAACAAGAAAAAAATTATTGTTTGGACACCTTCAAATTCCAAGGAGGGTTGCTCGATCAAATATTTGAAGGACAAGGAGTTGCATCTAGTCATGCATGCAATAGAATGTGAGGAAGGATTGCAAGATCTTTCCAATCAGCCCATGCATCTACTAGAATCATAAATTATGTAGAAGGTTGTCATTTCAAAGGAAGGAAGAGCATCAAAGTTCAAATATTTAGCCATCTTCTTCTCATGATTTTTCTCTCCTTTCAAAAAGTTGAATACATGGATCCATCCTTTGAGAAAATGATGTTATTTTCCACAACCAGAACTTAATGGTTTTGTGTAACCTATCTCTACATAAATAAGTAGAGTAGGATAGAGTAGGTTTTTTTTCTACAAATAAATGCTTTACACATGCTATGTGTTCTTCTCTAAAGCTCAAAAACATGCATTTCTCTATAACAGTTGTTACTCCTAAAAGATTTTGTAGATTTATTTTGGAAACCAACCATGAAGAAAATACAACAAGCTCTAGATAGCTTTGAAGTAACTCAGAATATCTTTAGAAGCATCTCCAGTGCACCTCTTAGAAAATCTCCAAAGCAATTGCAATAAAAGTGAAAAAAAATTGGCTCTCAAAGCTTACTATAAGTTGCAGGAGGACCTGCAACATTTTAGGTATGAGGGAGATGATGAGACAAAAAAATGTCTCATCTATTAGCCAAATAAAAACATGTATTTTTCTTAATTATGAAGTTTATCAAGACTGAGCATGATGAGGAAAGTAAGAGATTTTCAATTGAAGCAGTCAAGATTTCATCATATCTTGAAAATTACAACCTAGGTTCTTGATATTTTTGGATAAAATTAGGAGACAAGAAGGTGAAAAAACCCATTAAATTTCACAAAAACCCCAATTCGTGGTTTGAAAGAAAATTTCACTAGTTTGATGCTCCAAAACTTTGCTTTCATGCTCTGAAATTTTTGAAGCTAAAGAAGGATCTAAGTGAAGGATAAGTATGATAGCATTTATGAAGAGGTTAAGCAGTTAAGGGACAACAATTGAGAGCATCTAGAGGGAAATTCAAAGCATCTAAGGTAGGTTGTTGGGTTGTGCAAACAAATGAAGCATATCTAGGAGAAAGTTTTGGGCAGTTTGAACCTTTTTGCAAGCATTTAGGAGCTATTTTATGAGCTTTAATGATACACAAGGGAAATGCATTACTTTTTTCAACATTCAAATGTCTTTTTGGAGCTTTTTTAGGAGGTACAAAATAGGAATATTTATTTTGGATGACTAAAGAAGATTGACTCAACAAGATGAAGAAAAGACTTACCTTTTTCCCTCAGCACATGTTCCTATCTTCTAGCAAATTGTTGCACAACTATAAGACTCATCTTTTAGAATTCTATAAATTCATTGTAATCAAGGAATCAAATGGGGAAGAGTTTTATAAAATAATATAGTTCAATTTTTAGCAGTAGTATTGTAGTTTCTTGTAGTTTTCATTTCATAGTTTATTTTTCACCAATCTTTCCATTCCTTGTTATTTACATTTCTAGAATTTCCCTTTGAATGATTCTTAAGATAGATTTCATTCCAACATTTTCATTTACCAGCTCTTACATTAGATTTGTTTCCAACAATTTCTTGCATGCATTGTCTTTCAATTTTGTTTGTAGAAAAAGAATGGCATGCAAATAATTTCTTCTCCCTCTTGCATATTGCCATGGACACTGCCCTGGATTCACATTTATAATTAAATGATGAGGATTGCATCGACCTTCATTAAATCCCTCTTTCTTGAATCCTCTTTTTTAGCCATGGTCTTGCCTTTAAGTTCCTTTTGAAATTCCTCTAGAGCGTGCACGAAGATGTCTAGGGTTTGTTGACCCTGTTGCCACATGTGTCCAAGCCTTCCTTCATGCTGGTTGAGTAGTACAACCTCATCTTTTAGTAGTTTCAAAAATTTATTCTCAGTTATCTCCATAGTAGCCACCACCTGCATAGCAACATTAAATAGTGTGAGCCTTTTTATAGACTCAATAAGTACCCTCCATCACCCACTACATTTTTCCTCATTCCTAGCTTTCTAGATACACCACATAATTTCAGATGAAAGAGAAAACCAGAATACATGTAGATCCTTGCTAAGTTTTTTCCATGATTTAAGAAGACCATTTTCCAATAAAATTTCCCATTAGAATCAAGAGTTTATCCCAATGACCTAGATCTTATCTCTTTACAAGGTGACCCCCCTATAACCTCTCAAGCAACGTGCAGTAGACCCTCATCCACACACCATGACCAAATTAGGAGTTGAACCCATGACATGAGCTACCTAAATCAACAGTCGAGATTGAGTGAGCTAACCCTAGGGATCTACTTTGGAGTGCCTTGGGAATATAGATAAGTCCTTGAACCATGTCACATGTACCTAGTCCCATGTCACATGTACAAAGACCCATACCTTATGTACAAAATCTCATGCCTATGTACAATTTTGAAGGATGTGCATCATTTTAGAGGGTTTGACCAAGGTTAGGGATGTGCAAGTACATGATTAAGGGGTTTATGGGTTTTATCCCACTTAATGAGAAGTGGATGGAAAAATATAATTAAATAAATAAAGATATTTATTTATTGTGATGAGGATGGGCTCAACTTAGGTAAATAAATATTTGAATTTATGTAACTAAGGTGGACTATATAACAAGGGTGATTAAATTATTTAGATTGAGATCAAGGGTTAGGTGAATAGTGATGAATAGTGATTTTATTAATTAAATAATAAAATATTAATTGATTAACAAGGAAATATAAATTAGATAAATGGTGATTTATTCACTCAATTATAGATGAAATAATTTGGATTAATTGAAATAATAATGTGCTAATTTTAGGTGTCTATGATAGCTATTCAAATTTATAGAGAATGCAATATAATGAGATGAATGCTTGAGAGTTAGCTATAGGTGCCTGTATATATGGGATATACCATTAAGAAATGTGAATGTACAACTAATGTTGGATAAAGGAGAAAGTAAACACGTTGTATACGTTTCCACCAAAATAAGAAAGTACAACCATAAATTATTAAATGTATAATGCATATTACCTCTCTAAGTAGATGCCTATTTGTGTGCAATATCATCTACCCAAGTATATACCTACCTAAATAGACTTATTCTAGGTACATACTTAAATAAAATAGATATGTACCAATATCCCCCAATAAGTATAGTTTAGGTAAGTGATATATGTAAGAGAAATTACAAGGGATCACAAGAGTAAAATTTCCTATGTAGAACTAATTACCTTCCACACAAGAGAGAAACAATGATTATATGATATTAATAAAGAATGGTTTAATGCAACTTTGATTATGATCATATGATATTTTTTTACAATGAGGGAACCCTTGTATATATAGGCAAGGGTGAGAAATAAGAAAAACTAAGATGATAAAAGTGTCTTAATCTTATGACATGAGACACTAAAAATAAATATCCTAAGTAAGCTTAACTACAATAGTGTGAAAAGCTCCTAAAAGGAAAATAGGTAGGTAGAAACTCACAAATTTGTACCAATACCCCCCTTAAATGCAACTTAGAGAGAATGAAAAAACATGAAAATATATAAAGGTGAGTCTTAGTAACAAGGTTTAATAAAGTACCGATGTACAAAATAATCTCTCACAAATGGAGAAAGGGAGAAAAACCCATAAAAAAAGATCCTCTCCAAAAGAGAGAATTTTTTTTTAAAAAAAGTGTGAAAGAAAGTGAGGAATCAAAATTACCCCCTAAGGAAAAATTTCTTCACCAATGGAAAAAATACTCTTTTAAGTATGAGAAGGATAAAAGCCCATGTGAGGAAATCACCCCCGCATGCAATCTCTTAATGTAGAATCTCCTATACTAATGGTAGATGTCTAACAATGAATGTTGAAGATGATAAAAAATGACCAAACAATATTTCTCCCTTGAAGAAGAAACAAATACAAGGATGTATACAAAATAACTCCCCATTCTAGATAGGAATATAAAAAGGAAAATTTGAATGCATATCTCTAAAAGATGCTCAAGTGTTGTCATTCTAGTGTTAAATGATGACAATCAAATCAGGAATCCAAGTCTAATAAACGAAGTAGGTGAAAAGCTTAAACCATGTAGAAACTAATGAAGAACAATATCTAAAGATGATGATGAATAATCTAAATGTTGGTCAAGAATCTACAATCTAATACTAAACTATGAAAAATGTATAGGTGGAGAAATAGAAAGAGAGTTTGAATGTATCCTCATGACATCTAAAGCAAATGATGTAACTCCATAGGAGCTAACATCAAAGAGGGGGAAATGGAGACCTCCTCAGGTGGTGGCGATGGTGGTGGTGCAATTTCAAATTTTGAAAAGGCGGGATTTCTTGATGATGCTATAGGCATTAATGGTAGACATCTTGTTGATGGGAAGGTGATGTCAGTTGGGTCCTTTCCTACAGGTAAGTGAAGTGGGTCCCCTTAGTGGAAAATGAATATTTTGGAGGGAAAGGGGCTCTGAAGGTTGCGTGTCCAACACATTCCCCGACATCCTTCTCTGAAAAAGGGAATCTTGAGGCTAAAAATTTTGGGCTAGGCCCGTTGTTTGGTGGTCTTGATGGGACTTCTAATGGTTTAGGTCTTGGGAATGATAAGACAAAGAATGATTTCTTGTTGAACTCATCTCTTAATTGGATGAATCTATTTGGGACGAAGCCTAAAGGTAAAAGTACTTATCCTCATGTGTCATTTGTTGGTAATGTGAAGACTGGAGAATACTCTATCTTTGTCCTAGATTGTATTGTTGAAAAGAGTATGTCAAATATGGATATGGTTTTGTTGGGTAAATTTGTTAAACCACGGCCTCATATTGAGCTAGTGTGCAAGTTCACTATAAGTCGTTGGAGACCTAAGGGATAGATTGATGTGGCTACAATGGCCAAAGGTTTCTTTTCTTTCACATTCAATTGTGAAGATGACTTAGTGGTGGCGTTGATGGGTGGCCCTTGGTTTATTGGGAAGTCCTCTTTGATGTTGAAAAGGTGGGAACTAGGTTTTAACCCAAACTCGTGATCCTTCTCGGCTGCCCCAGTTTGGGTTAGACTTCTTGGTCTCCTTTTGGAATTCTGGGATGAGGAAGTGTTTAAATGGATAGCAAGTACTTTCAGGTTTTTGTTGTTGATTGACCAAATGATGGTGTCCAAGAACTGTCTGGTTTATGCCAAATTCTATGTGAATGTGGAACAATCAGCTGATTTCCCTACTTTGATAAAGATCAATTCTAAGTTTGGGGTTTGGGAACAAGTGGTTGAATTTGAGTCAAATCCTTTTGCTTGCTTCCATTGCAAAAAAATTGGCCATTGGGCAAAGAAATGTCCTCTCAAAGTGTTGAAGTAGATGTATAAACAGTCGAGAGAGAAGGAGAAGGTTCCAGAATAGATTTTAAAGCCTTTGGAGAAAGATAGGTCTTCCCTTATTTGTGAAGAAGTGGTTGAGAAACCTATGGAAATGGGCCTGGCAGTGGTTGAGAAGGCTAAAATTCCTGAGGGCTAGGTGGATTTGGTAGTGCTGAATCGAGAACATGAGTAGGGAGGTGAGGGTAATATTTCCTGCCCTATTCATGATATAGTGGAGTCTCTTGAAGAGATGAGGACTGAGGCTATGGAGGTAGATAAGGATTTTGTGAATGATGGTTTAGGCTCTCCTCCTTGTTAGAATTAGGTGTTGTACACCTTGCATAATGTTTGTATTATTTTATTTATTTATTATGTGTGTGGTGCACCTAGGGGTTTTCTAGGTGAATGTGCATCACAAGGAGTTATAATGTTGGGGCCACTTTGTTGTATGTAACATTGGGACTTAATTGTAAAATGTAATTATTTAATATTGGGAGAATAATAAAATAATAAAGTACCCAATATTAAATGTGGGGTCACATGATGTAGTATTTTGGGCACATGGTTTATGTAATACCACTTGGTGGTTTTGTGGGAGCTTGTTTCTATAAAAGCAACCACAAGGGTAGTTGTTTAGGGTTGGATAAAAGATCAAAAGTTGGTGGTTGAGCAGTGAGGGTTTGATGGCATGGATGTGTCATGCTTGGTCACATGGAATGCATGGATAGCTTGTGCTTCAGTGTGTTCATGGAGTCTCTGCATGTATTGTAATGGGTTTTTTCTAATAATACATGGAGTGTGGATGCTTTTGGAGGCTGGGTTTTTCCCTCTTGAGGGTTTTCCCAGGGTATATCTTGTGTCATCTTTGATGGGTATGTTGTCTATTCTCTTGCATGTTGATGTTGAGTATTTTACTTGCATGTTTTAGATTTGGGTTATGTGGAAATTGTCATTACATGGCTGCATAGTTTCCTTACACTCCTTTGGGGGCGACTTAGCTACAAGATGATGGTTCAAAGGTTGAGGGATTGGAGGTTTTGTTTGAAGTTAAGGACAATGGGGATCTTGAGGATTTGGATAATCCTCCTTACATTCTAGTTCGAGGGAAGAATAGAAAAAAACATTCCCCTTCACTGACTATTGTGACTAGGAATAGGAAAAGGTTAGATTGTGGGTCTGAGCTGAGAGGTAGAGGTCACCCTCCTACGAATGTTACCAGTGAGAAGAAGAGCCAAATGGACATTGCTAATGGAACATAGAGAACTTTGTTCTAGATGTGCTTCAAGAGCACCTCCCATCAGCTCTTCCGAAGATCATCTCTTGGAATATGAGAGGGTTAAATCATCCTCATAAGCATGATCTGCTTTCTAATCTGGTAAGAGATCATCTCCTTGCTATTGTTTTAATACAAGAAACTAAAATGGGAATGGATAAATTATCTAAATCGAAGAATAAGGTTTTTAAGGACTGTGATATGCATTGCTCTGATGTGGTGGGTGCATCGAGAGGGATTGTGAATTTTTTGGAATCTTAAGTTGATTCAAGGGGTTGAGGTGTTCAATGATTGTAACCATGTGGCAACCTCTTTTATTAATATGCGTGATAAGTTCTCTTGGACTCTATCAAATATCTATGCTCCTAATAGTAAGAGTGCTAGAGAAAAGTTTTAAGAGAGCCTTGGCTCCTTCAAAGTGATGCATCCTATTGGTAATTGGTTGGTTATGGGGGATTTTAATACACCCTTGTATGATGTTGATAAGTTGGGTGGCTCATAGATTGTGGATGATAGTAGATATGATCTAATGAATCTTATCAATGATAATGCTCTTCTCGACTTGGATCTCAAAGGTACTTCTTTCACTTGGTCTAATCGATGTGTGGGAGATGGTCTTATCTAGGTCAAGCTTGATCGTGCTCTTATTACCCCTCATTGGTTGGTCTCTTATTCTTGCTCGCTCTCGACTTTAACAAGGCTGGGTTCAGATCACTTCCCTTTGTCTTTGTCGGTGGATTGATTGGGAGGGAAGACAAATTTTTTGTTTAGATTTGAGAAGATGTGGACTTGTCATCCTGATCTCAATAATTTGGTTCATGATTGGTGGAACATTCAAGTGGATGGGTTGACTATGTTCAGAGTTGCTAAAAAGCTTGCCAATGTGAAGAATAATGTTAGGAAATGGAATCATACTTCTTTTGGTCACATTTTTTTGGATAAGGAGGGGTTGACTAAGGAGCTTCGAGCTATGCAACAATCTATCCAAGTGTTTGGGTATGATCAAGCCTTGGTTATGAAAGAAAATGTCCTCTCTAGATTGCATAGTATTGTTGCTAAGGAGGAGGAATTCTAGAAGCAACGTTCTAAGATTATGTGGTTGAAAAGTGGGGACAGGAGTACTAAGTTTTTTCACCTCTCTACACTGAAACACATGGCTTCTAACCATATTAAGGCGATCAATTTCAATAATCAAGTTTTGGAGAAGGGTGTTTATCTGTAGCTTGCAGCTTCTTCCTACTTCTCTAACCTACTTGCGGTGGAGGGGGAGCTTGACTATGCCTATCAAGAGGATATTCTTAGGGATATCCCTCAGATCATAAATGATAATATTAATAAGTAGATGGTGTGTATTCTATTGGTGGAGGAGATTAGAAGTGTTGTTTTCTCTTTTGAAGGGAATGAGGCATCGGGTCCGAATGGCTTCCCTATGTTCTTTTTTCAGTCCTTTTGGGAAATTATAGCCAAAGATGTTGTGGCTGCTACTAAGGCATTCTTTCAAACTAGTTCTCTTTTGAAGGAATTGAATTCCTCTTTTATTGTCCTTGGGCCTAAGAAACTGAGTGTTGCTTCTTTTGATGAATTCTATCCTACCAGTTTATGCAACTTGATTTATAAGATCTTCTCTAAGGTGTTGGTAGTCATATTGCAAAGGGTTATGCCTCTTATCATTTCACCTCAACAAAATGGTTTTGTGGCCGCTAGGAAAATTTTGGATTCCATTCTCTCTGTTCATGAGAATATTCACTCTTTAACTGTTAATAAGCATGTTGGGTTTATTTTGAAGCTTTACTTGCATAAAGCTTATGATAGAGTTGATTGGGGATTTATTTCTAAGATTCTGGCCTCTTTTGGTTTTGGGGAGAAAATGGTGGCTCTTGTGCTTCAGCTTATCTCCATCCCTCAATTCTCAATCCTTGTTAATGGATCTCCCTCTCCCCTCTTTGATTGCTCCAAGGGTCTGAGGTAAGGAGATCTGATATCTCCTTTTCTATTTATTATCATGGTGGAATCTTTGGGTCATCTCATCCAAAGATTTATTAACTTTGTGGTTATGTCTGGATTGGCTCCCTCCTCTAGTAATCTTATCTACTCCCATCAGTAGTTTTTTGATGATTCTCTTATACTCAGGGAGTCATCTATTAAGGAGGCCAAAGCTATTAAACTTATTTTATAGAGGTATGAGGCTGCTTCAGGGCAGAAGGTTAGCTTCCCCAAGAGTGTTATCTTCTTTTTTAACACTCCAATCCACAAGTAGATTAAAATAGCTAGAATCCTGCAGTGCCAAATTGGTGAAATCCCTACATCTTATTTGGGTCTTCCCTTGTGCTCTATTGTTCCTGAGTCCTTTTGGCGGGGATTGATTGATAAGATCAATTCTAAATTGGCTGGTTGGAAGGGTGTGTTGCTAAGCTAAGTTGGGAAAGTGCAGTTGATTAAGTCTACTTTTCAGATTCTTCCAGTTTATGCTCTCAACTTATTTTATATGCCAAGGAAATTTGTGGATAAACTGGAGGGAATTCAAAAAAATTTCCTATGGTCTGGTGTTGAGGACAAGAGAATAATTCATTTGGTTGTGTGGGATGATGTTTGTAGACCCAAAAAGGTTGGTGGTCTTGGAATCTATAAAATCAGAGAGTTTAATGTTGCCCTTCTTGGTAAATAGTTGTGGAACCTTATGTTGGCAAAGAGTGAATGGGCGAAAATTGCTTGGAGCAAATATTTTCATGGAGCTAATGGTATAAGGGATTTTTTATCACCTAACTTTGCTCCCCCATCTAGATATGCTCTTTGGAATTGTATGGTTAAGGCCCATAGGCTTGTCTCCAAGGGTCTTTTTTGACAACTAGGAAATGGCAGGGAAATTTTGTTTTGGGAAGATAGTTGGTTTGGTAACAAGCCTCTTAAGGATGAGTCATGGTCTCAACCTTTCATGGACATTTGTGTGTGGAGGTTTGGAAGATTTGTTGTTGATTATATTGAGGGTGGCTGTTGGAAAAGGTTGCATGAGGAAGACCTAGGGCTAGAGGATCTCTTTAAGGCTGTATCCTTGGTTCATATTCCCTCTCTCCCTTCTTCTGATAAAATTATTTGGAAGCCTTCTTCTAATGGTAAATTCTTTGTTTCATCAAATTTTCATCTTAATGATTCCTTCGTCGATCTTGCTTCTTTTTGGGCCTCCTTATGGTCCTTTAGATTGATTCCTAAGGTTAATATTTTCTTTGGGATCTTTTGCTAGAACAAGGTATTAACTACTGACAATTTGGTCGAGAGAGGTTTTATGATGCCTAACAGGTGCTTTCTTTGCAAAGAGGATGCCGAAAATACTTTCTACCTCCTGATTGGATGCAAATTTGTTAGAATTGTTTAGGCCCATGTGCTCTCTCTTTGGAACCTCAGTTGGGTGTTCCCTGCTTCAATTGTGGAATTTTGGTCTCAATGGGTTGGACCCTCGTCCAATCTTGCTCTGCTATTTTTTTGGTCTCTTTCTCTTCCTTATATTGCTTGGGATATTTGGCTTGAGTGCAATAATAGGATTTTCAAGAGTGCTTCCCTCCCTGATATTTTTGTGGCCTATAAAATATGCATGGCTATCAAAGAAAATTTTATTTCTAGGATTACTTTTCACAATGGGCTGAAGGTTAAGCTTAGTCCCTATGATATTTCTATAGCACAGAATTGGAAGCTTCCCTGTGATATTTCCCTCCTGTTAACTAAAGGGAAAGCCTCTAGAGATGATGTTTTTTGGAAAGCTCCTCTAGATGGTTGGGTGAAGGTTAACTTTTATGGGTTTGCTAAAGGGAATTCGAGACCCATAGGTTGTGGGAGAGTGATAAAAAATTATAATGGTAGGTTTGTTTCTGTTGTGGTGCTCCCTTTGGGAACCCAGAAAAACCACTATGTGGAAGCGGTTGCAGCTTATCATGTTCTAAAGTTGGCACAAGTAAAAGGTTATAAGAAAGTATGGCTTGAGGGGGATTCTCTCAATATTATTAATAATTTGAAGAATTTTGCTGCCCCTTCATGGACTATTGAATCTTTGATAAGGGATGCTATTGATATTCTTAAATCCTTTGATGAGTATTATATTTCTCATATTTTGAGAGAAGGAAATAGATTAGCTGATGTATTCACTAAGCTAGGAGTAAGGGGTTTTAGGGAATGGGATATCAATGACCCCCTCCCTATGGAGGAAATTGCAAGTATTAATCATGATTTCCAAATTTAAATTGGTTGATGATTTTTTAAGGCTTGGGGCATGCATGACTATCTTCACATGGTAGGTTATTATGTGGAGGGATGGTAAGCTAGATATGGATCGAGTTGATTGTACCCTGGTTGATATCCATATGGAATGAAACTCCAGGCTCATTATTTTCTCTTGCCATAATTATGTTGTCACACAGATTGTGGGCTTTCTTTGTATCTCTTTCTCGAGATTTCTCCTCATTGCCTTGAAATCTCTCAAACTTCTAGGCTCTGCAAATTCTATTGCCATGGGAGGTGATAGGAACCATGCAGAGCCTTTCTCTTGCAATGCTATCAAGAAGAATCCAAAGGTGTGGAGGTTTTTAGAGAAAGGTGGGTCGACTTTGTACCTAGAAAGGTTGCATGGCAACAACTCGCAGATGACAACATTATTTGCAAAAGCATGGAACAATAGGGTTTTGAAGTTGGCGGAATGGAGTTTGATGTGAATGAGGATTTTATAGCCAATATCATTGGGTTGTCTATGGATGGTAAGAAATTTTTCAGAGACAAGAAGGAATTATAGGCTGCTATTCAATTTTTTTTCAAAGGGGATGAAACTCAAGAACTTAAGATAGTGAAGAGTGGTGGTTACCAGAGAAGTTCACTCAAGGCATTGTGGGGGGATGTGGCTGAGGAACTTATGCAATATATCACCTTAAAAGGATGCTTCTCTATGGTAAATGATTACCTTTTTATTATGCTCAATCACTTCTACCATAAAAAGAGAATTTATTTTCCTTATTATCTCTTGGCGTCGTTGGATTATGGTCTCAAGGACCATAAAAGAAATCCCAGAAATTTGGTTCTACATGTGGGGCTCATTATTTTAATATCTGATTATGCTAAAGCCTTTGAGGTGTCTAAACCGATTGCAACCCCTAAGGGTAAGCTACAGAAGTTGGCAGTAGAGTATGAAACAGTTTTTGAAGAGGAGTCGGTTAGTAAGAAAGGGAAGAAGATGAAACTTGTCTTGGAAGAGGAGTCAGAGTCTAAGGAGGATGTGGACTATGTCCCAGATTCTCTTGCTTCCTTGGAGATGGTCCCATAACCCTCTAAATTGGGAAAGTCTAAGAAAGGGGTGTCGAGCCCTAATAAAGGTTATGAGACCTACAGTGAGGAGTTGGTTGTTGAAATGCTAAGTAAATGCTCGAATGAGAAGAATGAATTGGCTAGTGAGGCATCTTCGTTGCCCCCTGTTTTGGGGAAAAAGCATAAGAAGGAGATGGAGGTGGGTAGTAACAAGAAAATTTTTGTAAGGTCTACGAGCCAATTGCTTGAAATGCAAGCTGACTCTCCCCTCAAGATGGCAGGCGAACAAGGTGCTATGGATTCCTCGGTTGTGGACCTAGATTTGTAGAAAAAAAGGAAGGTTGTGGCTGAGGAGATTGTTGACTCCATTCAAAAAATAAAAATGTTAGTTTATGTTGGAAAGGGTAAGGACGTCTCTGCTAGTCAGGACAAGGTAAGCTCCTCTTAGGAGGATGATGTTGTGGGTAAGGGTGTTTTCAACTTTGATAGGGAAGACATTTCTAATGTTCTAGGAACTGCTAGAGAGGGTTCCATTATTTTATTCAAATTGTTTAAATCGGTGTTCCATGAACTTAACATGACCAATGTTAAAGCTCGGGGTGCGATGAGTAAAGTTGGTGAGTCTTTAGTTCAGAACCAGATTGATGAACTATTTGACTCTTTGAAAATTATGGCAGATGAAACGCTTAAGATGAAGCAGAATCTTGAAGAAAGAATTATCACCCTAGAGGATCAATTGGAGGGGATTTGTGCTAACATGGAGAAGGGTGGGGAGGGGACTAAATCTGTGGTTAATTTTGAGTTTGTTGGTATTACCTCTCCTCTCGATAGTGCCAATAAATGCAAGGATATTATTCATGCTGAAGAGACTGGTGTTGGTGGTAAGTTGATGGAGGAAGAGGTTTCTGTTGATAAGGGTGGTGATAAGAATAATGTTTTGATTAGTGAGGTGAATGTGGGTGGACCTGGGGCTAGAACACAAAACAAGACTAAGGTTCAGGCTGGGGATCTTGTTAAAGAACTGCCTAATGTTTTGGATTATGGTCAGAAGGCTGTGGCGAGTGGAGGCTGCTGATATCCTGAAGAATATGTAGTGTTGTTTTTTATGTTCCTCCTTTTTGGTTGTTGTCTCATTGATGGTGTGCTGCGTTTGGGATGATATTTACTTTATGTAGTTTTCTTTTGTTTTAGTTGATCTTTTTTGTAAAGGGTTCTAGGCCCCTTCAAAACCCATTTTTTACCTCTAATCAAAAACATCAAAGAGGAGATGAATGTACTCAAGTGTACTTTATAAATCTATGAGATGAGAATCACAAAACAAACTTGATATATATGTCAAGTACTTATCTTAAGAATTTTAATCTAGAATATTAGCATGAAGATATTGTTGTACTGATTCACTAGAATTCATGCATGGAGCAACACTAAACTCTTTTAAAAAGTGAGATATTATAGTGATACGGTCTCAATGAATTTCATCCAACTATTCTCACCATCCCATGATAATGTCTCCACACAAGATGTTTGGGTATGAAAAAATGTAGATAAATTTATTAATCTTTAATACAAGATTCCTTAGCCTTAATATACTAATTCATAAATAAACATGAACCCTTTGAATGTATATTAGGATTCATATAAATCAAAGAATAAATGGATGTCTATGTAGGATGAGAAGGAGACTTAAGGTCTAGTACATTCACGAATGGAGGGTCCACAAAGGACTTTCCAACCATGAAAATTAGAGTTCAACACAACAAAAATAAAACAAGGAATGCTCAACAAACATGAAATATCACATATTCAACAACTTGTACAAATATTACATGCATCATATGCCATATATGTGAAATTTTGAGAGTGATAATTTTTTGCAAACAAATGCAAATATCCTAAAATTTGGATATGTTGTACATGACCTCATGTGGAACCAATATCTTGCTTCACTTGTTGAGAAATAATGATATAGTAAAATATGGAAGAAAATGTTGAGACAACTACAGACTAAACTGAATGAAATGGAATATTTTTGGTTGATACAAAATTGCTTTACAACTAGGGATGCTCCTACATCAGACACACGAGGTTGGAAGAAACTTGAGTCCCTCACTTTCTAGGGGCTAGGGGAAAAACAAGGTGGTCCACCTCAACCTGAGAAATCCATGACGAATCCTCCACTAGTCTGACTTTCCAATTTACCAAATACTCCTTGTACTACTTGTTCCTCCATTTTTGGTGTCTAGGCTTTTCTCAATCTACTCTAGTGTTTGATGTGGTAACTTCTTGTCCAAGCCAAATTCTTTGTTATTACCACTCAATTGTCCTTCATGGTACTCATAGATGTCTGCAACATTGAAAATATGTGATATACCAAGTGCCTCTAATAACTCCACTTCATATGCATTTCTTGAATCAAACTTCCTAAGAATATTACAAGGTCCAATCTTCCTCATCTTCATCTTATTGTATGTTCCTACTAGAAATATTTCCTTCCTGAGATATACCATAACTTCATCTCCAACAGTAAATTCCTTATGTCTCCTCTTCTCATGTCTTCTCCTTGTACTTGTTATTCATGTCCTCCAAGTGTTTCTAGACCTAACTATGCAATGTTTCCATGAATCTTGCATATCATTTTGCTTTTGCACTCTTCTTGTTCTCCATACTAATGTCTCTAAGTTTTGCAACTCCTCTTGGATGTATCCCTGTCACAGTCTCAAATGGAATCTTTCCTATACTCCAGTTTATTGAGTTATTGTATGCAAAATCTACTTGCGGTAGAACTATATCCCAATTTCCTATCTTATCTCCAACAAAACATCTCAATATGTTACCCAAACTCCTATTTACTACCTCTATTTTCCATCTGTTTGTGGGTGATGTGTTGAATTGAACTTCAAGTTTGTCTTCATCTTTTTCCATAATGTTCTCCAAAAGTATTTGATGAACTTGGTGTCCATGTATAAAACTATACTCTTTAGTAGTCCATGCAATCTCACAATCTCCTTGAACAATAAGTCAACAAAATGCACAACATCATTAGTCTTCTTACAAGGAATAAAATGTGCCATTTTAGAAAATCTATCCACTACTACCATTATAGAATCATATCCTCTTTGTGTTCTTGGTAATCCCAATATGAAATCCATGCTTATATCTTCCCAAGGTCTCTCTGGTATTGTCAAAGGCTTATACAATCTAGTATTCTGACTACTCCCTTTTTCTACTTGACAAATTTTGCAACTTTGAACATATTCTTGACATTCTTATATATCTACAACCAAAAATAGTGTTCATTTACCAAAGCTATTGTCTTATCTACCCCAAAATGTCCTACTAGTCCTCCACTATGCTTTTCCTTAATCAATTCTCCCTCATTGAACTCCTTAGAATACATAGTTGATTTCCTTTGAACATGTATTCCTAAATGAAATTATCCAATCATTGACTCCTATCCATCATTACTGGTTCCTTACATGTTTTCCATGCTTTAGCAAAATTTGGATCATCCACATACGTATGTTTTAGTTCTTCAAAACCTAATATTTTTATCTCCATTTTTGTTAGCAAATTCCTTCTCCTGCTCAATGCATTTACAACTTTATTTGAATTTCCACTCCTATGCTTCAACACAAATGTATAACTCTTCAAGAACTCATAACCCATCTCATATGTCTTTGGTTCAACTTTCCTTGACTGTTCAAATACTGCAAGGCTTGATGATTAGTGTACAACACAAACTCCTTAGGCAACATATAATGTCTCCACTTCTTCAAGGATTGAACTATGGCATAGAAATACTGACCATAAACTAAATATCTCCTTCTGGCATCATTCAATTTCTCACTAAAATAAGTTATTGGTCTCCCTTCCTAACTCAACATTGCTCCTATTGCATTTCAACTAGCATCACAATCAACTTGAACTAATTTTTCCAAAATCAGGTAATGCTAACATTGGTTGCTCTATAACCTTTTGCTTCAACAAATCAAAAATTCTTTGTGCTCTAGATGTCCTCTTAAAGTCTTTCCTATCTCCTCTCACTATTTCAGTCATAGGTGTGCAAATACCACTAAATCTCCTAATGAATTTCTAGTCGAAACATGCCAATATGTGGGATAATCTTACTTCTCCAATGTTCACTGGTGTAGGCCACTCAACAATTGCTCTAACCTTCTCAAGGTCCATCTTCAATCCTTTAGCAAAAATGACCAAACCCAAGTACAACAACTCTATCTTCATAATGCTACACTTCTTGATGTTTATCAACAACTTCTCCTCCCTCAACCTCTGTAATACTTGTTTGATGTGCCACAAATATTCTTCTCTAGTCTTATTGAAAATGAGAATATCATCCAAATAAACAATAACAAAATTACCCAAGAATTGTTTCAGTACCTCATTCATCAATCTCATGAAAGTCCTAGGTGCATTGGTCAATCCAAAAGGCATCACTAGCCACTAATACAACCCTTCATTAGTCTTGAATTATGTCTTCCATTCATCTCCTTTGATTTTAATTTGATGATATCCACTCTTTAGGTCAATCTTTGTGAAATACTTTGCTCCACTCAAACAGTCCATAATTTCATCCATCCTTGGCAATGGGAATCTATACTTGACAGTGATCTTATTGATTGTTCTTGAGCTTGTACACATTATCCACTCTATGTATTTATTTGGTTTCAGTACAACAGGTACCGTACATGGGCTTAAGCTTTCTCTAATTAATCCTTTCTTCAATAAGTCTTGTATTTGTCTATTTAGTTCCATATTTTCTATAGGAGTCATCCTATGTGTTGCTTTATTTGGAAAACTTGCTCCTAATATTAGATTTATATTATGACTTGTTGTGCAGTTTTGCACACACGCCCCACTGAAAGTAGGGACCCTCTTTTTGCTCTGGCTTTTGGTGTCTTTTGGCCCCTTAATTTTATTGATTTCATTGCCTTTGGAGGTCCTTAGATGTTCATCTTGCTTGCCCAAGTGATTTCCCTAGGTTTCACTTTGAAAAAACTAAGTTCTGAACAAAATCCGAGTTTTTACCCCAATCCGGGATTTTTCGGTCCATCTGGATTTTCTTGGATTCTGCTCAAAGTCCGGCTCTGTGCAAAAATCCGGGTTTTTACCCTAATCCAGGATTTTCCGGTCCGTCCGGATTTTCCCGATTTCCATGAAAATTCTAGATCCGAGCGAAGTTCGGGTTTTTGCCCGTGTTCGGGATTTTCCGCCCGACCTGGATTTTCCTAGATTTCTTCAGTTTTCTAGAATGTGCCAAAAGTCCAGAATTTTATGCCATCCGCGGAAATCCGGTCCACCTGGATTTTTCTGGATTTTTTGCTAGGCTTTGTGCAAATTGAAATACTGGATTAAATTGATGAATTTGATGATAAATGCTCAACATCCCATGCTTAATTTGATATATTACACGATGTTTCACGCATTCTTGGTTCGTTTTGATGATCTATTGTTGAAATTTTTGCCTTATTTGGTAGAACCCTGTCCGGCTGGGTTTTTCTGAATTCTGGTCTGGAGTCTGCCTGACCTGGGTTTTCCCGGATTTTCCCCTTGGTCTGGTTTCCCGAAATGGAATTTTTTTAAAAATGATCTTGAAAATGAAAATTTCTTGAGATAAAAAAAAAAAAATAAAAATTTCCAAAAATGGAAAAAATTCTGAAAATGGAAAGTTTCCTTATAAAAATGTAAGTTTTTTAGAAAATGTCAAAATTTTATTCAAATTTAATTTGAACATGTGGGCTATTAATGATGATATCTATTTTTTAGGACTAAACAAATATTAAAAGGGGGACTTGCATATGGATTCGTGCCAAAAGAGGGGAATCTGGAAATGTTTAGTTTAAATTTTCAAAGTGGGACTTGCCTAAGAATCCGTGCCAAAACTGTCTATAGCTGGAGGACTTTCTGGAAGAAACGTAAATTTGATTTTGCTAGAGATCGTAGGCCGACATAGATAATATTCATGCATTTAATGCAAATCTTGTCCTATTTTGAAATTCTCCTGGCCTGTTTTGGGGCCAGTTATTGTTGTAAAATCTAATTAGGCCGACATGTTTGGGGGTTCTCTATAAATGGAATTTGTGCCTCATTTGTAAGGGGGGAGAGATATTAGGAGAAGATTTGACAGAGAGTGAATTTAGCGGTAGAGCAGAGGTAGAAGTTAGTCAATTTCTGAACAAGTGATGTAATAGAACACATGAATTGTTGCTGAAATTTGGTGATTCAATACAATTGCAGACATTGTGATTCTTTGGTGATCTCTTTTGTGTTGACTTATCTTGCATGGTTCTTATGATTCTATCTTTCGGATTGCTCAAGGTTGTTAGATTTAGATTTAAATCCGATTCAATGATGTTTATGATTTAATGTTTGAAGTGTTTGCAGCAATCCCTGGTCCATACTTTTTACAGCTAGCTGATGGTTAGTTGTTTTGTAAAGTTAGCCTGGACCTTTATATTCATTGTGCTTGGTTCAATTATGGAGATTTATTCATTTCAACTGCAATTGGGTTGTCTTGGGTGAATGTTCATAATCTGAAAATCTTTAAAACCTTAGAAGATTGCACTGTTTCTGTAAGATTGTAGATTAATCTTGGTCAAACAGAGATTGGTTTCGTTGGGATTGGTCCATTTCAAGTGTTTATCATTTGCATTATTAATCTTAAGAGTTAGAATAGAATAGAATCTCTCTAAACCCTTATCTCTTTTGTTGTTTATTTTGAATCTGGGTTAGTTTTAGGATTGAAAGCATCACCATATTATTGCATCTGATGAAAATTCACTTCCAGCATTGTTCATTTTTAAGGCCCCTTGTGATTACTAGCATTTTCACATATTATCTGAGTTGTTTATGCATTGTCATGACCTGACACCCGAGAGACCTTGGGGTGGTTTTCAGCAATTTATTGTTTAAGATTATCTTTCAAGAGAGATAGAATATCATTTTCTGTCTGAGTTGTTGCTGTGTAGAAAACACCATCAACATGACTGATGCTCTAGATCGGTGGGAGTCCATCTGGTACATTCTCTAATATGATATCTTCATACTCTATCAAAATTTATGCTACTTCACTTTGCAGTGGATCTTCTCCTTTTGTGGTAGAATTCTCTATCTCCTAATTACTATACTTCTTTGGAATCAATGTAAAACACATGTTCTCATGCATCAATCCTTCCAGAAACTTCCTTCCATCTACCAAACACCACAAACTCCCTTTTTGTCCTCTTCTTCCAAAGGTAGATCAATATATGCCTCTTTCCATTTGAAGTCACAATATAGGTATTCTTCCTTCTATCATGAATTGCTTTCATATCATATTTCCATGGTCTTCCTAACAATAAATGGTATGCATCTATGGGAATAATATCACACAACACTTCATCATTATATGATCCTATATGAAATTTCACCAAACACTACTCACTTACCAAGATCTTATGTTGATCCTGAATGCATGCTATCTCATAGGGCTTTGGATGTGTCAACCTCCTCAAATTCAACTTGGTAACCATCTCTTTTGAAACTAAACTATCAATACTACCACTATCAATGATAACTTTACATACCTTTCCTTTGGATTTACATCTTGTTCTAAACAAATTCTTCGTTTGTGTTGGTTCCTTAGTTACTTCTTCATACATCAAAGCTCTCCTCATTACCAATGATTTTCCTCTCTAGATTCTTAACTAAACTAGGGGATCCAATAGGTTCCTTATCCACATAAGTTGTTCTTTTAGTATGCTTAGTCCTCTTATCGGTACTTCCCTGATGACATTCAAATGCTCTATGTCCTTCACCTCCACACTTGAAACAAGTTCCTTTGAATGGTCTCTTCTCATATATTCCTTCATCTCTCCTATATCCATCATTATAGTAGGAATTATGACCTCCTTTATCATTGCAGTATAAATTTATGTCCTCTCTTCCTCCATGGTATGAATTATTGTCCTTCTCTTCACTACGGTAGGGTTTTCCATCCTTGATTTTCTCTGCATATGGTCTTCTCTCTCTCCAAATTGTGATCCGGTCCTTTGGAATCTTCCTCTTTCACTTCTCTATCTTTGTTCAAATTTTCCTCAACCTTCAGTGCAAATTGGTATGCTTCTTCAACTATTGTCATCTTCACTAGGTTCAATTATTCTTGGATGTTTGTTCTCAATCTATTGATATACCGCACAACCTTTTCCTTGCTTTTTTCACTATGACCAACTTTGATGATCATGTTGTAGAATTATTTAGTATACTCCTTCATAGACTTCTCCTTTTGCATTAGGTTCTGCAATCTTTTTAGTAATTCAAGCTCATAATCAACTAGTATAAATTGAATCTTCAACTTTGTCACCATCATATCCCACTTTATGATTTTCTCTTTTCCCCTCTAGTTTCTATTCAATTGAAATTCTTTCCACCAGATAGTATCATGTCCTTTCAATTTAGTTTTTTGTAAATCTAACTCTTTTTGGATCTTCAATTTCTTCATATTTAAAGTATTCTTCCATATCATTGATCCAATCAATCGATTCCTTAGGGTATAAATTTCCCATGTAATTTTGAATTTAAATTCTAGATCTCTTACCAATCTTGGAAATAGCCTTTAACATATTTACCTAATCTGAATCTAAATCTTCTTCTAAGTTTTCTTCATTTTGATTTGCAAGATGATCTAATTCAACATCACTTTCATTTGCATGTCTATGATTTAGACCTCTCCTTCTATCTTCTTCCATAGCATCCAACCATACTCTTTTTTCTCTCATCATTTCTAGCATTTCATCCATTCATCCCATAACATTTACCATAGTAGGTGTTCTTCTTGGCGGTATCTCTCTCCTTGGATCCAATGCAACTACCTCAATTTGGTGATTTGGCTACAAGGTATCAACTGCCTCGTAGTTGGAACTCGATTGAAATCACTTGCAGACTTCCTCAAGCTAGTGATTTGTTCACCATAAGGAATGCCTTCTTTCCAAAATTACTCAAAACTCACTCTAATACCACTTGGTGTAGTCATGGACGAAGGGCCCATAAAGGATTATCCAAGCATGTAACTTAGAGTTCAACACAGTAGAAATAACACAAGGAATTCTCAGAAAACATGAAATGGCATAGATTAAATAAATTGAAATCTTACATGCATCATATGCCATATATGTGGAATGACTAGGGCTCACAACCCTGTCGCGAGGGCATTATAGGATATTACAATTAGCACAAGGTTGTATTACACTCCACAACCCAGAAGGCCGAATCTAACTATCTCATTCTTAATTGATAACTACCTAATGAAGTAATACCTTCCAAAGGATTACAAATAATCTTAAATATGAATCTCAAACTCTAATTATAATCCACATCGATCTTAAGTGTTTACAAACCCCAATACAAGATAACATGTGTAGGTTGGACAAGAACAAGAAAGATAATCCATCAAGAAATATAAATGTATTGTGGATCTCCAAGAAAGTTCCCCTTGGACCTAAAATGCCTTGTAAGATGTTCCATTAAGCTCCCCGCATTTTGGAAATGGTCCACACAACCAAACTAAGCCAGATAGGCCTTAAATGCTCTGTTTGAGAATTGACAATGAAAATTTGAGAGCAATAACTTTCTACAAATGAATGGAAATCTCTTGAAATCTAGATATGTTGTAGATAACCTCATGTAGAACCAATATCCTACTTTGTGAGTTGAGAAATGATGATGTGGTAAAATGCGAAAGAAACTTCTAAGACAACTACAGACTAAGTTGAATGAAAAGAAATGTTTTTGGTTGATATAGGATTGCTTTACAACCAGGGATGCTCCTGCATCAAGGTCAATACCATCACAACATTCAGTAATTTCAAATAAGCAAGCTCCTATGTTGAATCATCATCATTTGGTAGGTTATCAAAATCATAAAGGGTTACAAGAATTTATTTAACATGATATACTAGGAATAGAGATTAATTTGCATCTTTGAGTATCTCTCAAGTTTTACTCCAAAGAGTATGAAGACACTCAATAAATGAGATGAAAAACATAGTGTTAAGATAAAAAATGTAACCAATCAACTCTAGGACATGATAATTCATGTTATCCCACATTTTCTTATGTTAATGAGTACCTAGCTTGGGGACAAGTTCATAGAGATGGGACAAGCGATGAAGCCACCTGAGATGTTTTAGGATACTTTCTTATCAAGAATTATAGTTCCATTTGTCCAAGGTAATAATAGAAAGATTAATTAAAAAAACTATTATAAACTCCTCACAAATTAATGAAAGATCAACTATAAATGAAACCCCCATAACAAAAAATAATGGTCCCATATTTATAATCTTTTAAAGTACAAGTTAAAGTAGACAAACTAACTTCAAACTAAAATAATAGGTACCTGGTACAAAATATTAAAAAACCAAATGGATGACTACAAACTGCTTGGAAATACTTGTCCAATGCTTATAAGAAGTTAAAAAATCTCCTTAGGTGAAATTTATGCTTATGCAAAACAACTAGCTCCTTATGAATCAAAAAATAAAACCCCCACATTTTTGGGGTTCTACTTAGGTGGTTCCACCTTTCAAGAGTAGGTGATAATAGTGAAATTTTGTGGCCCACTATTTGTGTCATTCAAGTGGAGTAGAAACCATTACATGGTGGCATGCAGGGTCTAGGAAAAATAGAGCATTATTATAAGCAACAAAACAGCAAAACCCTTGCACCACTTGTTGATTCTAAGCCATCTATGGTTGGGCATGGCCAATTGATATGACTAGGGATTTTAGATTCATATTTATCAAAATATATTATGACCAATAGGTCCAACACTATACTACAATTCTCATATTACACAATTAGAAACCCCTTAGCTCATAGGTCATACCAACATCAAAATAAAAAACATTAAACCATTATACTTGGAATGACATAGAGTGACACAAGTGGCTGAATATCTCTTAAAATATGTTAAATGACTATACATATAGGATACTTATGACAATGTATAGACTATATGAACCATACTATACAAATATGGCACATATTGCAATGTATAGAATATAAACCATACTATATAGACCTATATAAACTATATATATTTATAAGGAAGATATTTTTGGAGATGTCTACAAAAATGTTGAATTGCAACTTGCTAAACCTTATTGAGGTTTTTATTAATTTATAATTTTTGAGTCTTTTACACTTAATGGTGAGGTCTATTTTGATCTAGAATGCATAATGTGAAAATACTTAATGAAGAACTCCTAGAAATGAGGAGGTGGAATATCTAAACATTTGGTACCATGTACGAGAAATCACAAGGGTTCATAGGAGCCTAGGATTCTCTATAATGTTAATTACCTTCCACACAAGAGAGAAAATGATTATATAATATTATAATAGAATGATTCAACGTAACCTTGATTATGAGCATATGATACTTTGTATATAATGAGGGACCTCTTATATACATGGAAGGGTGAGACATATGAAAAACTAAGATGAAATTAGCTAAGTAAACTTAACTAGAGCAGGGTGTAAAGGTCCTAAAAGGAAACTAGATAGGTATAAAAACACATTCACACTAAAAAAATGAGTCCTAACAAATATGTAGTCATGTTAGTCACTCATACACAAAATGATCTCTCTTAGAAGAAAAATAAGGGGAAAACCCCAAGTAAGGAAATACTCCCCTCTAAAAAATAAAGAGAAGTAGAAGGACTATACACTCCCCTAACTTGCTCCTACTCCTCTAATGTGTATTCTCTTAAATGAATGATGGATGCTTTTAAATATTGAATATGATACATGCATGTCAAATCATATTTTTCCCTTGGGAAGAAACAAATTTAAAGGTGAATGCATAATATTTCCCCATTCTTAAAAGGCATGTGAGGGACAAAACCAAAAAAAAAAATCTCTAGAAGTTGCTCATTTGTTGCATTATCAATGATGAAATATGTCACAATCTAATTAAGAGACACATACTTAACTAAAAGACATGATAACTCAAAACACTATGAAAAATATTATACAACAAGATCCAAAGATGAAGAGATAGTAATTATTGTGCAACTATCATCAAAGAGGATATAAATATCCTCAATCATGTCCTCTAGATTTACAAGGTGGGACTCAATGAGAAAACCTAAAATATTTATTAAGTAATTATCTCTATAATAAAATAAATTTCACAAGAGAAGAATATAATAGGAAATATAATTGAGAAAAAGGTGAAACTACTCTAATAAAATCTCTTACAAGTGTATGTAAATCTGAAATATAATTATTTATGCGAGGATTACTATATGATACTTATATGATTCCATAAAATCATCATTAAGGATAAAACCAACAAACCATATAAATACAATATTTATGTGAACAAACTCTTTTAAGAAAAAATCTACATGGGAAAGATGACAAGTATGTATTAATCTTCAACAAATAGATACAATTGATACACTAACACTCTCTTCTCTTTGATAGTACTCTAATAGCACCTATATACTTATAGAATAAAGTTATGAAACTATCTCATGCCTCCAATTTATAGATAAATAGGAGAATAATATCATAGATGATTTTCCAAAATAATGTATCATCAAATTGTGGTAAACTATAAAAAAATCCCATGTTGAATATGCAGAGCCCCCCCTAAGATAGTAAATTTTACTTAAATGAACCATGAATAGCAAAAATAACCTTCATACTAATAATATACAACATATTTTACTTTTAACTCCTAAATAATTTCCCATAATCAAATATAGACATCTAAAATCATCACCCAACTCATGTGAGACCCACCAAAAAATGCAAGATGATCCACTACTCCATTCTTAGGCTTGAATTGAGAAAATTGTTAAAAATAGCTTCATAACCCCCACTACCAACTCCACCTCCTTCATGAATGCACATAACAGCTAATACTAAAGTTATTGAGGAATATTAATTATAAATTATTTTCCAATACACTCTAGGCATCTGAGGACACTTCTCAAGAGAGCTAGAGATACCTAAAATATTCTTTTAGTATTGCAATGTAAATGGAACCTTAATCCTAACATTATCCTACTTCATATTATACATTACAAATATATTTATAGGAAATACAAATACAATTAAGTATATGAATCAATACCCACTATCTTAGTACACCAAGAGAACTTATCCATAATCACTAGCTTCATAAGAGAATCTACACCATTATCTAGAGTATCAACCTTCTCTAATAAGACCTTTCCGTTCTTAACCATATCTCATAAAAAAATGATACTTAACATCAGCATGCTTAGTAAGATCATGTTACATGAGATTTTTTAGCTAAACAAAAAAAAATCTCACTATTACATTCAATTCTAACATTCCTACAATCAAAACCAATACCTATACAAATTCTCTATAAGAAAACCCCCTCCTTACAGGCATATGTAGGAACCATATATTATTTTTTGATGGTGGAAAAATAACTATAAGTTTCCTTGTACTCATCCAAGTCACTACACCTGTAAATAGATAAAGCACATAGCCACTAGTCGACCTTCAACTATCCAAGTCACTTTCCCAATCTACATCTACAAATCATTGTACATTCAATGAATTATCCACATCATTAGTACAATGATAACACAAAAAATAATTAGAAGTTCCACACAAATATCTAAATATTATATTAATAAAAGTTCAATGCTTTCTATAATGGTTAGACATAAACCTATTCAAAACTCTTACTACTTGGGCAATATTTGGTCTAGTAAAAACTATTAATTAAATCAAACTATCAACAACACTAGCATAATGTGATATCAAATAATTTAGGACACATGTATAAAGTAATGTGATATCATCTAATTTAGGAAACATGTATAAAGTAATCTTATTACCAATAAGGAATATAATACTTATTGGATTATAGTCATGGATACTAAATTTTCATAAATGGTATCCACATATGCTTTGACTCAACCAAAGCTTTTTATATACGCAATCCTTGTTGATCTTGTCCCAATAATATATTTTATATCCCCAAAGTTCTTCATGTCAAATGTGCTATAAAGTTGAGTTTTGAGCTCCTTTATCATCACCTCGATATTAGCAATAAACAACATATCATCCATATATAAGACAATGATTATAATTTAATTATTAATATTTTTAACATAAACACAATGATCTTCCTTGCTCCTAGAAAAACCTAAACTTAAATAAAAGGCATCAAACTTTTGGTACCACATCTTAGGTGATTGTTTTAGACCTTACAATGATAATTTCAACTTGAAACCAAATATTCCTTTCCTTTTACAATAAAACTATCAATTTCTATATATAAATCTCCTCCTCAAGATCCCCATGTACTACAAAAGTTTTAACATATATTTGTTCAATATCAAAATCACAAGTTGTAGCAATATATAAAAAGAATCTAATAGAATATATCTCAATTATTGGAGAGAAATTTCTACCAAAACAACCCCCTCTCTTTGGGAGTAGCCCTTGGCCACCAATCTAGCCTTGTATTTCTCTAACTAATTGTTTGCACCAAATTTATTCATGTACACACAGTTGCAACCAAAGGTATTTCTTCCCTTAGGAAAACTAACAAGATATTAGGTGTCATAATTGTATAAGGCCATCATCTCCTCTTGTATGACTTACATCCAAGATTTTCTATCATCCAAATAGAGGGCCTCCATAAAATATCTAGGTTCATCATAAGTACTCAACAAATAAAATACACAATAGAAATCTAGTGGGCTATACCTTTTAATTATATTTTATTGTCTTGTGGGTCTCCTTGAGGTAGGAGTAATGGGCTCTACTTTTTCTTTATTGTTTAAACTTTCATATAAACCCTCTTCTTCTTCATCATCCTCTAATCTATACATTTTTTCTTCTACATGTGCATCTTACTTCTTTTCTTTTTTCTCCTATAAAAATGACATCTCTTGAAATCATTTTTTACATTACATGATTCCAAAACATATAACCTTTAACATTCTCAACATACCCAACACATATGCATTTCTAATCGTTTGGATCCAATTGAGATCATTTATTTTTAGGCATCTGAGCATAAGCCCCATAATAAAACATCCTTAAGTGTGAAATTGAAGGCTTCTTACCTATCCACACTTCATAAAGAGCTTTATTAATAAGTGTTGAACAAGGAGATATTAATCAAATAACATGTGGTAGTTAAAACCTCTACTCAAAAGCACCAATTTAATTGCATACCTCTTATCATACTTGTAGCTCTTTCCATTAAGGTTTAGTTTATTCTTTTTCATACCACATTTTTTGGGGGAATGTAATGTGTGTATTTTATTAAACAATATCTACATGCTTACATTATTCATCAAATACTTTAGAGTAATATTTACTACCATTATTATAGATCTCAATACCCATATCTAATAATCTATTTATTTTTCAACTAAGACTTTAAATTCATTAATTGGTGCAGGAGCACATGGGTGGATAGGCGATTAACACCAACCCAAAAAAATATTGTTTGGTTCGCTTTCAGTTTTGGGTTTGTTCTTGTTTGGTTTTGTCCCATTACTTTTAGTGCTTAAACCTCTAATTAAATTTGATACTTTGACAAGGTATAGAGACTTGGTGGAATTTGTAGATGTTGTTGTGGTAACTTCCTGGTGAACTCGTATGCAAATGTAGCCACATGAAGTGTTTGATGAACACCTATTGTGATAGGTAGCCCATTGATTCTAACTCCATAGTGTTTCCATTTGTTGGACGTTGCCTTCATGGAGAGAAAAAACTCCCCATGAATTGGTGGATTTGCAATATAAACCAAATGAATTTGTTTCTTCCAGTTTTCAGAATTAAATTTCAAGAAGAAAAAGGTGGGAAGAAGGTCGAAAGATAGTGATAGAGATGTGAAAGGGCGGCATGGAAAAATTGGAGACAATTTTTCAAATTTAAAAACATTGAGGAGGGGTTGATTGAATAAAGTGGTGTGATTAAACAATTAAAAAATGTAAAAATAGGTATTTGAAAGGGCACAAAATACAAATGTAGGAGGAAGATAAACCATCACTAAGGATAGTACAAGCAAGCTGAAAAGAATGAAGAGGAAGCGGTACGAGTATTACTAGTTGGACAACCCGTGCATATGAAAAGAGGAATATTTTTTCTTGCAAAAAGAGGGTTGGAAGGAGGGGAAATGTGCAAAAAAAAGATAAGATATAGGAGTTGTGCAATAATTCATAAAGGAAGGGCACAACAAGGAAAGGGAATTGATACCTTCAGGAGAAGCTCAATAGGAATAAGTAAGGGTAGTGTAAAGATACATTTGTAGATTGTCAAAGCATAGTAGGCTATGGGTCTAAAGAGAGACCAATATTTTTCTTGGAAGAATGCACCAATTGGTGAAGGCATTGGGAGGAGAATAAGTGAGAACATGTCTTAAGATTAAATTTAACAGTAGATCCTATGAGGAATGAAGTGATGATATAAGTGATTAGGAGTTTTTTGCTTGGAAGAAGGTGCATAGAAGAATAAAGGAGTGACGCCATGCTTGATGGAATACAATAAGGGGAATTTTGATGGAAACTACACAAGGGAAAAGGTGCAAGGTAAATTGTTGGGGGGATACATAGTAATTAGAACCAATGAAAATGTATGTAGAATTGAGTTTTGTGAAGATTTAGATTAAAGACCTAAAAACATGGGCATGTGAGCTAAGGAAGGTCATTGAAGACCATATGTATTTGACTTGATTTAATTAATAAAAACTATTGGATTTGCTACAATTTTGTATTGTGTTGAGCCAAAGCATTTCCCGTACAATGTGTAATTGATATTTTGTGAGTTGAGGAAAGTTGTTTATTTGAATTTGAGTTAAATGAATAAAGTCTGAGTTTGTTGCGATTGTTATTTTATTGAATTTTTAATTTGGGCATAGGTTGCTTGTAGAAAAAATTTATTGTGTTTTGATTTGGTGTGCAGAGGGGAGGACCCTCTTACATCAATTGGTATCATAGTGGGTAGTCTTGAGAGTGAAGAGGATCCACCAGGACTTGCAGATGGAAGTGTGAACAAATCACTGACTGTGAGGTAGTTCACACTGTGAAGAAAGTGTGTGAAGCAGTTGAGAAGAAGCTCATGAGAGCTATTGCAGGTGTGTGAGAAATCCTAAGCAACAAGAGAGAGCTTGAAGCCGTGAAGAATGTGAGTTATGAAAAATTGCAATAGGCAAGATGGGTTGGGTCATGAGGAGGCTCATGCAGATATTGTTTTTGGAACAATATTGGGAGAATGTGGAGGATGAAATGTGTGAAGCGAAGGAAAAGATAGTTCATGAAAAATTGAAAAATAATGTTGGAAAGAGTGAGAAGAAGAGTGAGGAAGATGTAGCCCCTATCGAAGAAGTAGCAACCAAGACATGCCATGAGGTAGGCATGATGAGAGAAGAAGAAAGCATTGAGGTGAGCAACAAAGAGATTGCCATAGATGATGAAGATGATTTGTTGGCCCATTTGTTGATGATTGAGGAAGAGTTGGTGATGAAGCTCATTGGTGTAGCGAAGAAATAAGAGCGAGAAGTTGTAGCTTACGAGGAGGTGGAATATGTCATAGTGAAATTTGATGTTGTAGTTGTGAGCAAAGATGAGGTAAATCAGTTGTGTGATGTTATTTCATTTTTGGATGTAGTAGTAGAAAGTTAGATGGATAGAGGACAAGAGAATGTAGTAGATGTTGTGTGGTTGTGTGTGGAGTTGGTTAAGGATGTTGCAGGATATTGGTGGAGGTGGACGGTTAGAGGTGGGTTTGAACCCATGAAAGATAAAAGGAGTGTGGAAATCATTTGGTGGAGGAGGTTAGGCTATGGTGGATATGATTCCATGAGGGGGAAAAGGAGGAAGATGCAGTATTGTTGGAAGGAGGTAGTGTGTGTTCTAGCACGATGCTAGGAAAAGTGGAAGAAATATTAATTTTGAGAACTTGGAAAGTGAAGGAGTTCATTGCAGGTTGCATTAAACTCAGAAGAGTAGTGCAACTACTCAACTCTACTATTGTGATCCTATGCTCACAATATTTCTACCCGGTGTGTCTGGTGCAGGAGGACACAGGTGGACAAGCAATCAACACCAACCAAAAAAAAAATTGTTTGGTTTGCTTTTAATTTTGGGTTTGTTATTTTTTGGTTTTCTCTTGCTGCTTTCAGTGCCTAAACCTCGTAAATTTGATACTTTCAAAAGACATAGAGATTTGGTGGAATTTGTCAATGTTGTTGTAGCAACTGCTTGGTAAACTCGTATGCAAATGTAGGAACATGAAGTGTTTGATGAATGCCTATTGTGATAGGTATCCCATTGATTCCAACTCCATAGAGTTTCCATTTGTTGGATGTTGCCTTCATGGAGAACAAACTCCTCATGAATTGGTGGATTCACAATATAAACCAAATGAATTTGTTTCTTCTAGTTTTCAAAATTAAATTTCAAGAAGTGAAAGGCAGGAAGAAGGCTATAAGATAGTGATAGAGTTGTGAAGGGGTGGCATGGAAAAATTGGAGACAAAAGTTTACAAATGTAAAAACATTGAGGAGGGGTTGATTGAATAAAGTGGTGTGATTTAACAATTAAAAAATGCAAAAATAGGTATTTGAAAGGGTGGAAAATACAAATGCAGGAGGAAGATAAACCATCGACGAGGATAACATGAGCAGGCCAAAAAGAATGAAGAGGAAGGGGCATGAATATTACTAGTTGGATAGCCCATGCATATGAAAAGAGGAATGAATTTTCTTGAAAAATGAGAGTTGGAAGGAGGGGAAATGTGCAAAAAAGAGATAAGACATAGGAGCTACGTGAGAATTCATAAAGGGCACAACAAGGAAAGGGAATTGATGCCTTTAGGAGAAGCTTGATAGGAATAAGTGAGGGTAGCATAAAGATATATTTGCAAATTGTCAAAGCATAGCAGGTTGCGGGTCTAAAGAGAGACCAATATTTTTCTTAGAAGAACGTGCCAGTTGGTGAAGGTGTTGGGAGGAGAATAAGTGAGAACATTCCTTAAGATTAAATTAAATAGTAGATCCTATGAGGAAAGAAGTGATGATATAAGTGATTAGGAGTATTTTTCTTGGAAGAAGGTGCATATAAGAATCAAGGAATGATGCCATGCTTGATGGAAGACAATAAGGGCCATTTTGATGGAAACTGCACAAGGGAAAAGGTGCGAGGTAAATTGTTGGGGGGTTGCATAGTATATAAAACTAATGAAAATGTATGTAGAATTGAGTTTTGTGAAGATTCAAATTGAAGACCTGAGAACATGGGTATGTGAGCTAAGGAAGGTTTTTGAAGGCCATATGTATTTGAATTGATTTAATTAATAAAAAATATTGGATTTGATACAATTTTGTATTGTTTCGAGGCAGAGCATTGCCCATACAATGTGTAATTGATATTTTGTGAGTTGAGGAAAGTTGTTTATTTGAATTTGAGTTAAATGAATAAAGTTTGAGTTTGTTGCGATCATTATTTTATTGAATGTTGAATTTGAGTAGAGGTTTCCTGTAGAAAATTCTTTTTATGTTTTGAGTTGGTGTGTAGAGGGGAGGACCCTCTTGCATGATTAATCTTAGTTATAACTTCATATTTTGAATTCATAAAATAAATATAGAGGTATCTAGAAGCATCGTCAACTAATGTAACATAATAATGAGATTTATCCATCAAACCAAACAAATTTGGATGAATAAATTCTAGCAATATCTTAGCTTTCTTACTTCCAATAGGAAATGGAAATATATTTTTTTCAAAACACACAAAGCTCACGTAAATAATTTTTTCCTAATAGAATAATTAGAAAAAAACTATCAACCAAAATTTTATTAAGAATGGGCCTAGGACCTTTTTCACTTATGTGTCTCAAATGTTGGTGTCACATCATACATGCATTTTTAGTTTTTGTTACATAGGTAGAATTAAAAAATATGGAAGAATTTACCCTAAACAAGGTAGGTCCCAATCTGAGATCTTCTAGCAACCAACAACCAACCTACAATTAGAATGTGTCACATGCACACTAGAATCATTTAACCTGGATATAGAAACTAAATTTCTCACATCTTGGAATATAAGAAAACATCAAGAGTTCAGACCCTTTCATCATTGAAACATAACTATACCTTTTTTACTAATAAACATTATCTCCAAGAAAAAATGATCCTCCATCATAAGCTAAATATGTAGAAAACCACTTCTTGTGAGGATTCATTACAATTGGAGAAACCTAAACCAATAATCCAAGTATCATCACTCATAGTGTTAGAAGAAATAAATAAATGATCATTATCAATGTTATCAAAAGATTTTTCTATGGATGTGTAATGGTGTGAATTTGCACCCCTAGAAAATTTCCCATTTCCATACCCCTCACCTTAGAAAATGTGATTTTGATGATGTAATTTCCATATCCGCCACCTTTTCTCATCCACCTGGTAGCTCATTCTCGTGTTGGTGGAGGAATTCTTTCAAGGACACACATGCCACACAAAAGTTTGCACGCCATGTTGTCATCCTGACAGGATTCTTGCCTCTGGAATCTATAGAGGCGTTACATTTCTCTATTGGTGATAAACTATAACGTCTCTACCCCCCTTAACTGATGCCAAATGACCCTTTTGCCTCCTTTCTATTCAAATTTCCTAACTCTTCATTCTATCCAACTTCTACACTATTCTTGAACTGTTGGCTGAATTATTCATGCTCTATTGATCAACTATACACTTCCAAGCTTCACCATCACTCCATCTTAGTTGCAAGCTACTAGTTTCTTGGCTCCTCCACTCTGTTTGTTGCGATAACGTCATTGTTGAACTTGCAAGGTCACTCTTTCCTCTACTTTCCTTGAGAGCACGTAGTTTTGAAGGTGATATCTTCCATTATCCATTGCTTTTGCATTATTGTATTTACGTAGTAGTATATTGTTGTTTGTGTTATTTCTTGGAACTTCTACTTCCATACACTTCTTTATCATTTTCTACACTTGTTGCTATCTGGTTACCTGTGGAGGTGGAAACACCAAAGCTGGGGACTGACCAAGGTAGTCCTCTAAAAATAGCCCCAACATTGTCCTTGGTCTTGTGTGTGTAGGTATTCTCATGTGGAGCTCATTGAAGATTTGATTCTCTAGTAGAAAGGTCTATTTTTCTCACCTCCTCTTCATCAATCCAAGTGTAGTTTAGTTAAAGTATTCTTCTTGTTGTGTTTCATTTATGTACTTGTCTATTATTCTATTATAGCATAAAACTTCATTAGTCAAGATGTTAGTTGTACTTTTGGTGTTTTAATATGTCTCTAAGACCTGTCCGTACGGATTTCAGTGCACCACTAAGATGCCAGCGAGCCGTGCTAGAGTTTGTATCTTGCACTATCGTTCTCAGGTAGAGAGTTGTCTGAGCAATAGGTTGGACTCTAGAAATCAACTCGCACTGACCCCCTGAAACACTTAGGTTAGCAGAAGGACAATAGTGACCAGATTGCTCTTCCTTTTCAACCTTGATATCTCGACCTTTTTGAACCACTTAGCAAACTTGAGGTAGATCAAGGCAGCCTATTGCTTAGGACTCTCTCATGGCCTAGAGTACTGAAGGAGCCAATCCCCATCCTCTACATTTTGGTGAACCAGACGTGAACTATTTCTATTTCGTATCTAGGTATTGAAGAACCTTTTCTTGTATCCTAGGCACGTTATAGGTTTGTGTGTTGCAGGGCACATAGCCTTGCAACCCAACCTACAACCCCTAGCAACATAGTTAGAGGGGATCAGATATTGGGAGGTGAAATTTAGATAGGTCACCTTATAATTTGTGAACCTTTAGAGTATTTTGAGGAAGTCCTCTCGAAGTACGTAAATATGGTTTCATTTACACGTGTTCCTCCCACCCAACTTGTGAATGGATCACCAAACATAACTTTCACATCACAAGACCTTCCTATTAACAAAGAGCCTTCTCCTCTATACATTCTTTCTTGCATCAATGGGAGCAGCATAACTAGTATTCTGGTTGACCCCACGTGTCGTGTGAATGTTATAATAGAGGAGACTTTGCTGGTAAATTTCTTACATAAGGACAGGTATGATGAATCAAAGAGAAACATATGTACACATGATGGAATCTCAGTCCCTCCACTTGGTTCCATCACTCTCTTAGTATTGGTAGGACCTAGGATTGTAAATACTCCTTTTGATATCATCTCAAAGTCAAACTTGTTTAGGGTGAAACTAGGCATCCCATGGCTAGTTTCCATGAATGTGGTCGGTTCGGTAATTCATAAGTGTTTGAAGTTTTCTCACAAAGGCTCTATGCACCTTGTGCATGACACCAGATATAAATCATTGGTGTCGCATGGGGCTGATCGTTAGATCAGTTTTGGCCTACCCCAGTCAGTCCACTTCCTCCAAGGATGGATTTGTTGTATTGCACCTATGTCAAGTACAAGACTGGGGGAATTACATTGAATATGACCTACCCTACGTCCCCAATGCCATCTCTATCAAGGGTTGCATGATCATGTAACAGCAAGGTGCCTCCTCCTCTCAAAAAAATGGGAAGGGGAAGCTTGCATGCACCCAAGAGCCTTCATCTTCCTTTTTTCGTTCCATCCACTTCTACCTCTCATCCTGTTGTGGCACCTTTGGCCTTTGCTCCCATGTCTCACATGGGGAGTCTGATGGTGCCCACTTGGTAGAAGGCCAAGTGTCAACTATTTGAACTTCCCATCTTTCCCATGATGTTGAGGCCCATTGTCTATGGTAAGGGGGAGGGCCCTCGTGGAGTTTTCCTTATGTCTCAGCCTCCATGACCTCCTATCACTCCCGACCCTCAGGAAGTGAATGGGAAGAGGCCTTATATTGAGGCTCATGTGTATGCTTCTCCACCTATCGTCATTTCCATTCCTGCACTTCCTACTCCTACTCCCATCCAAGAGGTTTCCCTTGCACTGGAAACGGTTATGGAGGACATGCCTATGTTAGAATAGGAGCCTCCCTTTCCTTCTCAAGCAATGATTTCTAGTTCTCAGAGCTAACAAAACTAGCTTGCACATGAGCATAAGCACCATAGAAAGGCTCTAGCCACTGAACAAGTTGTCCTGTAGAGGCAGAAGGGGGACCAATATCTCCTATTTCAACATCTCTTATTGTGCCTCCCTCTTTTTCTCCTTATACTTTAGTTCCACTCACCTCGATTTTGGTTTTGGATCCTTCGACAAATGTTGATGACCCTCACCCCACAAGGGTGTAGGTGTTCATCATTCCCTCCATGGAGCCCCCTCTCTTGATGTCCCTTCCAGAAATCCCTCCATTTTCTTGGCCCGTGGATATGCCGAACACCACAGTGATGTTTGTAGTAGCTTTGTCCTCTTCCTCCTCACCTTCCACTTCTTTTGTGGGGATTTTTCATCCTCCATTGAAGTGTAAGTCATAGGATGAACTCGCTCCCATTGGAGGTTGGAAGAATTGATCACCTTCTTCGGAGGGGAGTTATGTTTTGGCTTGCATCGTCCTCATGATGAAAGAAGCCCCAACATCTCCTGAGTTTTTAACTATCCCCCTTGATGAGGTTGATGGTGGATCTTGGGCACATTATTCCTCTCCCACCCAGTTAACACATGACACTCTTGTTAAGTGCATGTTTAACTCAATGTTTGATGTCCCAAATTTTTTAGTGATCTTTGCGAGGCCATTTACTTTTACCTCACAAGAGTTGAGTGAAGGAGACCTTGAGGGGAATTCTTCCTTAGCTCTTGTCAGAGGAGAGTTAGAGGTTGCTCCCCTCACTATCCCGCCCTTGTAGGCTCATCTGTCCTCCCCATATGATGATTTAGATTGGGAGAATGATGACCTCTTGGTTGATGAGGACTAGAAGAGTACCTCTTCTTTATCTATAGATTAGATTTGTGTGTGTGTTATGTTTCCCACATGCTTTTCTTTATGTGTTCCTGGGGGACCCTTGCCACCCTTGTAGGTGCTTGGATACATGAGTGATATTGTGTCATAAAATTCCCTATATGTTCCATCATTCTTCTATATGTTGTAAATTTGTTTTTTGACAATTGGGGATGATGTAAAGTGTTGGGGGCATTTAGGCCTCCCTTCCATGTTGAACCAATTTTTTATTTTCATTTTATCTTCACATGCTCTTCTTCAAATTTGGGAACTTTTGGGACTGATGATATTTCGTATATATTATGGGTTACCTATAAGAATTGATCTGACCCTGAAGTCCCAAATCCCCCTATCTCTTGATTTCTTTGTCTCTATTTGTTCCTTGTTTCCTTTGTTTTTGCTTGCTTCTCTTTCTATTTTCTTTATTATGTTGTGGTGCTTATGTGTTTTCCCTCGTGTGCGTGATAAAATTTCCATGTTTACATCTCGTTATGTCTCATGGGCCATAACATCACTCCCTTTTCTTTCTTTCCTTGGGATGTCATGTGCTCCTTTGAGTCACACACACCATCTTAAGAGGGGCTACCACACTTCTCTAATTTTCAATAAGGTGAATTTGGTGGCCAACCAATACCTTACTAAAAATTATGCATTTTTCAACAGTCGCATTCTTCAACAAGGATCCCCTTAGCAATATTTTCTTTCAAAAATGAATTCATAGCAAAAAGAATAAAAAAAATTGCCTTCGAGAAGGAAATTCTTTTAATCGGATTCCTTGATGAAAGAGATCTTTCAAAAGGATTCCTTGATGCTAGGATCATTTGTGAAAAATGTTATTCTTTTCAATTAGAGTGTCCCTTTGAATGGGTCCCTTGCTATCTTGAAGGGTTCCCGAGGGACCCCTTTGAAAACTTCTCCTTTAATTGTTTGCTATGGGATATGATTGTCTATCTACGTGACTTTTTCTTGCCTAACATGTTTTATCTACAACTTAACATGTTGCTTTACAGGACCAAGCACTTGTAAAGTCACTTTCATAATTGAGCTTGGAGGATCAAGCACCTCGTCAAGCTTTCCTTGCAGGACCAAGCACCTATAAGGGCCAATCAAAATATGTAGAGCCTTTTGTTTCTAGCCCCCTAGAACTGAGAACTTGTGGCACCTCCTTTGCAGGACTGAGCAGTTTGAAGCACTTTCATTTTGTAGGATCGAGCACTTTTAGAACCTTTGTTCATCTTTTGTAGGACCGATCACCCGTGGGGCCAATTCTGTAGGACCAAGCACCTGCACAACTTTGTTCATGTTTTGCGGGATTGAACACCTGTAGAGCCAATTCTATAGGATCGAGCACCTATAGAGTTTTTTTCACCTTTCATAGGACTGAGTACTTGTGTAGCCACTTCTCTCTCCTACACATTTAATCATGTTAGATTGCGGTCTACTTCCTCGATGGTTCAGGTATTTTCTCTTGAAATTTTTCTCTACTTTACCTTGCATTCACTGATGCGTATGCTCACTAAAGTGGGGCGAAAATGTAATGGCATGAATTTTCACCCCTAGAAAAATCCCCATTTTTATACCCCTCACCTTACAAAATGTGATTCCAATGATGCAATTTCCACATCTGCCACCTTTCCCCGTCCACCTGGCAACTCGTTTTTGTGTTGGTGGAGGAATTTTGTTAGGGACATGTGTATTGTGTTGTTGTCTTGATAAGATTCTTGCCTCTATAATTTGTAGAGGTGTTATGTTTCTCTATTGGTGAGAAATTGTAACATTTCTGCCTCCCTTGACCGACACCAAATGACCCTTTTGCCTCCTTTCCATTCAAATTGAATAACTCTTCATTCTATCCAACTTCTTCACCATTCTTGAACTCTTGGTTAAATTCTTCATGCTCTATTGATCAACTACACACTTCCAAGCTTCACCATCACTCCATTGTAGCAACAAGCTACTAGTTTCTTGGCTCCTCCACTCCGTTTTTTGCAACAACGTCATTGTTGGAGAACTTGCAAGCTCACTCCTTCCTCTAATTGCCTTGAGAGCACGTAGCTGTGAAGGTGATATCTTCCATTGTCCATTGTTTTTGCATCATTGTATTTATGTAGTAGCATATTGTTGTTTTTGTTATTTCTTTGCACTTCTACTTCCATACACTTCTTTATCATTTTCTACACTCGTTTCTATCTAGCTGTCCATGGAGGTGGAAACACCAAAGCAGGGGATTGACTGAGATAGCCCTCTAAAAATAGCCCAAACATTTTCCTTGGTCTTGTGTGTGTAGGTATTCTCGTGTGGAGCTCATTGAAGATTTAATTCTTGGGTAGAAAGGTCAATTTTTCTCACCTCCTCTTCGTCAATCCAAGCATAGTTTAGTTAAAGTATTCTCCTTATATTTCATTTATGTACTTGTTTGTTATTTTGTCATAGCATAAAACTTCATTAGTTAGACTATTAGTTGTACTTTTGGTGTTTTGATCTATCTCAGAGACCTTCCATCTGTATGGATGCCAACACACCATTAAGATGCCAGCACACCGTGTGGAGTTCATATCCTGCATTATCATCCTCGAGTAGAGAGTTGTCTGAGCAACATGTTGGACTCTAGAAATCAACTCGTCTGAATCCCTAAAACACTAAGGTTATTAGAAGGATAACAACAACCAGATTTCTCTTCCTTTTCAACCTTGACATCTCGACCTTTCTGAACCACTTAGAAAACTTGAGGTAGATCAAGGTAACCTATTGCTTAGGACTCTCTCATGACCTAGAGTCCTAAAGTAGTCGATCCCCCTCCTCTACAGGATGAATCTAAACTATTTTTATTATTTATACACTCCTTCTTCACATGTAACTCCCAATGAGCCATAAATAACATAAATATCCTCCATACCAAGAATATATGGCATGTTTAACTTGTAGATCCTTCATAATGGTCCATAGTCCAAGATAGAATCCAAAATCATAGGGCAGCAGCCAACAACATGCCATATACTCCACTAATCAATTCTCATGTTCTAGTTGATAAATTTACTAGAAATAACTTTGTAACTATTGGTGATTTGAGTTGTAAGTCCCAAATACCTAAGGGTAGATAGCCTCCCAAGTGGTATGGGTGTCAAACCTAGGAAGAGTACCATAAAACCTATGTTTAGGTTGGGAAAATGAGGACCAATTACTATGGTGGGCAGAACCTCCTTCACTTCTAGTTTTGAAAAACTAAGGGGGAATCCCTAAGGTGTTGAGTTATATGATATTATTGGGACTAAACATTTACCTTACCACAAAGCATACCCATTGCATAGTGTATCCCTATTTTGGCTGTCACAATGTACCTACATTCTAGTTTAGAAATACAAATCTATGCACCTTTATATAGCAAAAGAGGATTATCATGTAGAGTGTGTAAAATATAGATGAACAATTGTTAGTGTTGTTATGCACTCATACATGGAAGCGTGGACAAAGTAATATGACACAACTAAAAGAAAAATAATTATTTACTTATTTTAATGTATTGGGGTGATGAGAAGTAAATTCTATAACAAATCAGTGCTAATTTTAGAAGGGGAACATATTCATGAATTTATTTAAAACATGTAATGATTGCAATTTCTTTGTGACATCTTAATGAAGGTTTCATTGTTTACTATACCCATTAGAATGCATAAGTAAACTAGGTTCTACACATATAATCAAATAAATAATAGAATTTATAAAATATTAAATGAGTCTACTTAGTAATCTATAAACAAACCTACACATTTCCTTATTATTGTGAAAATACACCATACAAAAATTTTGTAGGATTTTTATAGTCATCTAGTAGGCCAATCGATCACATATACATCCACAAATTAAGATAATGTGAATGGAGACACTTAATTAAGGTTTATTCTATACTTCAAAAATATTCTTTAGAGATTACAATAATTTCATTACAAATTTGGGATGAATCTAGATAATCAAAATACCAAAAAAAAATGTTTTCCTTTTGTTGGAGTTGAAACCCTCATTGCCTAGAAGTGTCTTCTTCTTATTTATTCTCCAAAATAATTTCCCCATTCCTTCAATAATGAAAATGAAGGTCCTTATACTCCATTTAAAGTCATGCCAAAGTGGGAAATATGTAAACTTACAATAAAA
>VDFB02014349.1:0-50720 GCA_007258455.2 Sequoia sempervirens | reverse complement strand
GGCAGATTTTCTTGAGTCTTTTGGAAGATTCACGAGGGCTTTTTAGTGATTTTGTTTGCAGACTGTTGTGTAAAAATTGCGAGTTTTTTTTTCAAAGAGAATCATGGCTATATTTTTACGGAATTGCGAGTTTTTGCAGGCATCGGTGCTTTGTTCTTGCATCAGATTTTTGCATGTGATTTTTTGCAAAATCACGCCTACGTTTTGTGTGCACGTCCTTGCATTTTATAACAAAAAAATCCACGCGACTTTCTTTGTGTTCTAGACGCGATTTTGTGACATCTTCTGGGTGATCTTTTGCTAAAAGTCGTGAGTTATTGTTGCAATTGGGTGCTTCTTTCTAAATTGCGCCTCTCTACAAGAGCGCCTAGGTTTTCTGGGTGATTTGTTTAAAATTGTGGGTCTGCAAAAAATTCGCACCTGTTAACTTGTTGCAGCCAAGGCTTTACTTCGAAGGGTTTTGGAAGTCATCTTTCAGCCTTGTATTTTTCTGCATGTCTTTTTTTTTTGTGTTTTTGGTTGCCTTCCTTTTGTGACGGGTTTTCAGAGGGTTTTTGTTTCGTGGACTTGATTTTCCAGTTTTCATGGCATCCTGAAAAGTTGTATTTTGAGCCAATTTTTGGCAGAATTTTTCTGGGAAAAGTAAAAATTTCTGCAAAGAGTTTTTTGAAATTTTTTTTGAAAAAAAATTGCTAAAAGAGTTTATGAAAATTTTTCTATAAAAGTTTTGCTAAAGTTTTTTGAGGATTTTTTCTGAAAATATCTTACTTTTTTAGAGTTTTCAAAGGTTTTTCTAAAAAATCTTGCAGTTTTTGAGCCTCTTTTTAGATGATTTTTGAAAAATCGTGAGTTGTGCCAGCTGATCACAAAGTTACCTCGTTTTTTCGTGCTTTGGAAAACGGGAGAGATGGCGTCTTTGTCCAATTTTATGTTGGAAAATATGCAGAGGTTCAATGGAAGAATTACAACACTTGGAAGTAGAGGATGCTTACCATCTTTGAGTACTGATGTTTGGATGAGCTTGTTCTAGGTATAGAAGTTCCTCCCACTATTGCTGAGAAGGATCAAGACACGTATGATGGAGGTAATAGGGAGGCAGTTATGCTTCTAAAATTATCTGTCACCGATGAGATGTTACCAAAAATACCATCTGGTAAGTCTGTTGCGGAGATCTGGAAGCATTTGAAAGATCTTCATGAGACCTTAGACAAGGGAAGGGATTTCTTCCTGAAGAATATGCCGTTCTCTATTATGATGGATGACCAAGTGTCTTTGCAGGAGCACTTGACGAAAATCAAAGATATTCGCGATCAATTGGAGGCCATTGTTCGTAAGATGGAAGAGGAGGATATAGTGGTGATCACTTTAAAAAGTTTGCCACGTTCCTATGAACACTTCATTGAAATGCTCAACATTACATGCACCAATGTTGACTTGAAGTTTGATGAGCTGTGCAACAAGCTTTTTCAACAAGATAGGTGGAGGAAGCAGTTTGGGAGCAGCAGTGAGTCTCCTAGTGTTGAACAGGCATTTACTGTCGAGGACGTTGGCAAAGGAAAGTCCACTTAGTAGAAAGGATGAGGCGATTCGGAGGAGGGCTCTAAGAAGTCTATTACTTGCCATTACTGTGGGAAGATTGGTCATATACAAAAGTTTTGTAGAAAGCAGTTGGCTGATGAGAAGTACAACCAGGAAACGTCTCAACAAAGTGCCCAAGTGGCAGAGTATATTGAGCAGGAGTCTGCATATTATGCATTTTGATGACCAACACACCATTTGAATATGGGTAGACTTAGTTTTTGTTTGTAGGATGACCATTAAGGGAGGGTATTAAAGTATTAAATGTAATATTAATGGTCATCTTAGTTTTAATTAGTCGTCAGTTAGCTTTAGTTGGTTTTAGCATTTTTCAGTTTATTGCTTTAGTTTGCTTCTTTTAACGATTGTTTCTTTTTAGAAACATCGTCTTGTAATTTTCTTTATAAGGAGCTTTTTTGTCTCCTTTTGTAATCATGCAATTATGAATATCAATAATTATTTCAGTCATACAACTATAGATTCCCTCTAACTATGCATGACACTACTGATTGGTTAGGCAACCTTGGAGCATAGTGAACCGACAAGTGCAAGTAGAGACTTTTGCAGTTACTTTGGCCAAAGTTTTGAATTAAATTCAAACTGCTAATTACTAGTGGAGTCGTACATTCTCCCACCTCTAACTTGACTTGGAAACTTTAACTGACCTAAGGATAACCCAAACTTACTGTTTGACCATTGGTTGACTTATTTGAGAATTCTTTCTCAGAACATATTGACACCCTAAGTCAAAAACTCAATTGTGTTGGTTAGTTATTTTTGACTTCGAACACCCAAGTTATGTTCACGTAACTACTTGGGTCTTGGCTACTACCATTTGTTCAAATCCTTACTATAACCCATGAGAGTAACTACCCTTGTAATTTAAGTTTTTAACAAATCTTGACAACAAAATGACGCCAACTTGACCTTCCTGGTCATATTATAGCATAATGATAACATATTCATTAACCCCATGGTGATGGGTATCTTTCCATGTAAATGTCCCTTCTCAAAGACGTTTTTCTCAAGTTGGACTGGTTGGCCTATTCCTGAGACCCGTGAGGTCAAAAGGAGGGTGAAATTAGGGTTTCTAGTTTTGAGGAGGTTGTTGCTTGAGTTGGGGTTTCTCGGGATCATGGATTCTTTTGTTTTCTTCTGAGAGCTTCAAGAAGTGGTGTGTTCCGGGCTTCTGCATCTGGTTACTTCTGAATTTACTATTTTTAGTAAATTTATTTCCTCGGGCAGCTGGGATGCTTTGGGTTCACCAGCTTGATCACCTCTTCTCGCTATGTTTCAGCTGCACTTCAATTCTTGGCCTTGGGCGCATTTTTTAGTGGAGAGATAAGTATTTTATTATAATATTATTATTTTAATATTATACCCCTTGGTCTAGCAGTGCAACTTTAAGTTGTTTTTAAAAAGGGGACTTTGAGGGTCAAGGCGTCATAAGGAGTTATATTATATTTTAAATGTCAAATTTGAGATTATTAAATGGGACGCCCTTTTGTGAGATGAAGTTTATTTTAAAAAGTGAAATATTTTATGGAGGAAAAGGGACGCCTTCTTTTGGTGGGAAATGAGTAATTTGAAAATTAGGGTTTTGAGGCGCCCTCTGGAAGTTTCTAGATGTTTCTCTCATTTCTATTTAAGCAGGCCTCAGCTCTTCATTTGGCATCTTCTGTCTACTACACCGTTATGCTGCTGGATTGTATTCAGGCACTCGCTTCGAGGAAAGCACACCTCCTAGCATTGGCTCATCTTCTTGCTTGAAAGATAGCAACTAGTTGAGAGGTTAGCTTGTATTAGGTTTGAATTGCTTTTCTAGTTGAGTAATTGCATTGTTGGAGTTCTAGTTTACATTTTCTGTCATATTTTGATGTTGCTGAATGTCATTGAGGAATGTAAGAATCGCTCGTAGCTCATGAAATAAAAATGTTATCATTCTGGGTGTTGAATCTTTCAATCTGTTTATGAAGGGCGACCATGCTTGCCAATTTCCAGATTTTATTTATGTCTCTTTGATTTTATAAAGGAAATTCGCCCTTGCAGCTGGGCCGTACCATCTTGAGGTACATTGGAGTTTGTGCAAAAATAAATAAGGTTTGTTTTGAGTGGTTTAGGGATTGTATCTTGGGCGCCTGCATCAGTATAGCAATCTGCATTTGATCTTTCGTCAATAGGATGTGTTTAGAGTGAGTTATATGCATTTTGATGAGTTTTCATGCTGCTGTTCTGTATCATTTCTGTCAAAAACAGTCACATCAGATTTGAGAAAGTTCATTAGTGTGTGAGGAGTTGATATTCAGTGAGCTTGGGAGTGTGAAAGGGAGTTCTTAATTTGATATAGCTTCGAAAGGATTCTAATCTTAAGATATTGACAAACTCTCTAATTTATTGTAAGTCAACAAAGAGGTACCGGCCGCCACCTCTCCTTTCATTTTATTTACTTGTAATCATTTTAATCAATAAGTGGAAGAGGGCCGGGCTTGTCAGCCTTTTACTTTCTTCTTGCATTGTAATTAAGTCTCCGCCATATGGTCGCCTTCCCTATCCTTCACTCTGGACGTAGTAGCACATACTTGGTGTTGGAGCTATTTTCATTGCACAGATAGGGATCCTTCCGACCGGTCGCTCGCCGCTCACGCACAAGATCTCCTCGTTAGAGTTCTTGTTCAAGATTTACTTTGAGATCCTTCGACCAATGCTCACACCTTTGCCCGCGACGGATCCGTGTACATTCGGCTAGAGTTACTGATCATTTTGGTTTATGCTTAACCTTAACGGGTGCATGTTGCATTGTAATCTTTATGAAAAACAAAAAAAAAAATTGGTCCGGTTCATTACAGTGGTATCAGAGCCATGATTCTGCCAACCTGTGCCCAACAGTGATTCAGTGGTCAGATGAGTGACAGTGATTGCAGATACTTCACCAGAGGTCAGGCCAGAAGACAACAGATACAGCTTCCGTCAGTGCCAGAAGCAGATACCTTTTCAGAGGCCTTGAGAGAAACTGGAATAACAGTGGATACGGGTAAAACAGTTGAGAACATGTCAGATAATCTTAGGACAGCCATGGAAGAGAAGGATGCAAGGATGGAAAAGAAGTTTGATGGAATGATTGAGATGATGTCTCGATTACTTGCTAAAATGGATCAGCAAGCTACTCAGAACCATATTCCGAATCAAAACCATGCTACAGGAGAAAGCAGTGGTGTCAATGGAAACAACGGGCATAATGGAAACAATGGTAATGGAGGTAGTAGAACCATTGGACAGCATGATGCCATCTCTAGCGGATCAGCCTCTAGACCGCTCTTTCCTACATTCACTCCAAGAGAAGAACAACCAGTTGAAGCTCCCGTTCCCTTGGTAGACGATGCCCGACAAGCCTATATGGAGTATGCTACCCTACCCCCTGATCTTAGGAACCAATGGTCCTTTGATCAATTCTTGAATCAGAGGGACAGAAGACAAGGAAGAAGAGTTGATAACCGAGCTAATTGGGTTCCTAGAACTGATTTCCATCAAGCCTTAGGGAAGGTAACATTGGCTCACTTCGATGGAAGTGATACGTGTTCAGCAAGATCATGGGTTCAGAAGTTAGACAACTACCTTTCACTTCGTCCCATGCCAGAAGAAGATGCCATCAAGTTTGCAACACTCCATTTAGAAGGAGCTGCCCATGAGTGGTGGTACCATGGTTTGGTCACTCTTGGCCATAACCTTATTCGAACCTATGGAGAATTCACCAACAAGCTGATTGAAAGGTTCGACACTAAGGATCCTGAAGTAAGATTTCGCGAGCTTGCACAACTCAAACAGCATGGCTCCTTGGATTCTTACATTGCTGATTTCCAGAGACTTTCTGTGATGGTGCCCAACATCACCGAAAGAAGATTGGTTGTGTTGTTTTCTGAAGGTTTGGTTGAACCCTTGAAAGGATGGGTTAAAGCTTTCGATCCACCAAGTCTTGATGAGGCAATCAAGAAGGCTCGTAGTATGGAGTTATCAGCCCCTAGGCCTAAATTTCCGCCTAAGCCTTTTGGCCACAAGAAGGATAAGGATAGAAGACATTCTTCTAATCAGCACAAGAAGTTCCCACCTAAATTGACTGAAGAGCAACGTGAACAGCTCAGAAAGGAGGGCAAATGTTACACATGTTTAGAGCCTTGGACTAAAGGCCATAGATGTCCTGGAAGAGGGCGTTATAATCAAATGGGAACCTATTCAGATTATGAATCAGCATCTGATATGTCTGATCAGCAGTCTTATTTTGGGGACAGCGAGGATGAAAGAGCCACAGAAGAGTCCGATCATGAACAAGGAGTTGGGGGCCCTATTGCCCAACTCTCTAGTTTCCAAAAGAACGAATCTTTCAAGGTTCGTGGTGGAGTTGGAGGCCATCGTATTGTTGCATTAATTGATACTGGTGCAACGCATAACTTCATTGATGAAGGTGTGGTTGCAAAGAGAGGTCTCAAAACTGAAGAATTTGAAGGCTTCAAAGTCATGGTGGCTGATGGGTTTCACATTTCCTGCACACGAAGAGTTCCTAACATGTCCTTGCAGTTGGGAAACTATGAAGTCAAAGATGACTTCTATGTGGTTACTATTGGTGACACAGATGCAGTTTTGGGCATACAATGGTTACGCTCACTTGGTGAAATCTCTCTCAACCTACAAACAATGGAGCTCAAGTTCCAATCTGATGGCAAGAGAGTTGTTTTGAGAGGAATGTCTAATGGTGGTCCTCGTATAGTTTCTTTCAAAAGGATGGAAAGGCTGATTAGACATGACCAAGTGGAGTGGGCTGCGGAATGCATGGTTCTTCCTGCCAGTCCAGTTGAGACCAAGAGGGAATATCCTCCTGATATTCAATCCATACTCACCAAAAGGAGTAAGGTGTTTGCTGATCTACCACCTGGGCCACCACCAGAAAGAGGTGCTGAGCATGTTATTGAACTTAAGGAAGGGGCCAAACCAGTCATTACAACACCGTATAGATATCCTAAGAAGCAGAAGGACGAAATTGAGAAGAACATAAGAGAACTCCTGGAGATGGGCTTCATTCGCCCTAGCAAGAGTCCCTTCGCTTCAGCTGTGGTTCTTGTGAAGAAGAAAGACGGCACCATCCGCATGTGTGTTGATTATCGTGCCTTGAATCAAAGCACAATAAAAAATCGGTATCCTATTCCTCGGATCGATGAGCTCATTGATGAGCTACATGGTGCTAAATTCTTCTCCAAAATTGATTTGAGATCGGGTTACTATCAAATCCGGATGAGGGGCTCAGATGTTGAGAAGACGGCATTCAGATGCCACTATGGTCATTTCGAGTTCCTAGTCATGCCCTTTGGCTTGACTAATGCTCCAGCCACTTTCCAGTCTTGCATGAACAGAGTCTTCCAGAAGCAGTTGAGGAAATTTGTGTTAATTTTCTTTGATGATATTCTCATCTTCAGCAAGACGTGGGAAGAACACCTCAAGCACTTGGAGGAAGTGCTTAGCATTCTTGAATCAGAAAGTTTGTTTGCAAAAGAGTCCAAATGTGAATTTGGAATGAAGGAGCTGCTCTACCTTGGCCACATAATCAGCGCTGAAGGGGTGAAGGTTGATCCAGAAAAGATCAAGGCTATAGTAGATTGGCCACCTCCAGAAAATCTGACTCATTTGAAGGGATTCTTGGGTCTTTGTGGCTTCTATAGAAGGTTCGTAAAGGGGTATTCTCAAAGTGCTGCTCCTCTTACTGACCTCACTAAAAAGGGGGCTTTCATGTGGTCAGAAAAAGCTCAAAGTGTGTTTGATAAGTTCAAGAAAATCATGAGTTCTTGTCCTGTATTGGCCATACCAGATTTCTCCAAACCCTTCGAGTTACAGTGTGATGCATCAGGGGAAGGTATTGGGGCTGTTTTGATGCAAGAGAAGCATCCAATTGTATTTGAAAGCAGAAAATTAAGAGGGGTTGAAAGAACCTACTCTATCTATGACAAGGAAATGCTTGCAATCATGCATGCATTAGCCAAGTTCAGACAGTATCTGGTGGGGAGTAAATTCGTGGTCAAGACTGATCACAACAGTCTCAAGCACTTTATGCATCAGAAGGACTTGAATGAGAGACAGCAGAAGTGGGTGAGTAAGCTACAAGCTTACGATTTTGACATTGAGTATGTCAAAGGGAAGAATAACGTTGTGGCTGATGCTTTGTCTAGAAGGCCTCACTTGAGCTCATTGTGTGAGCTTAATGCTGATTGGAAGGAGTTGTTGCTTGCTGATTATGCCAAAAATCAGTTTGCAACCAGCGTTATTGAAGGTACTTTTCATGATGAAAGGTACAAGGTAGTTGATGGGTTGATCCACTACAAGGGAAGAATCTTCTTGGTGGCTGATTCTAAACTTAAGAAGAAGATTTTGGTGACTTTCCATGACAGTCCACTTGCTGGTCATCAAGGGTACTTCAAGACATACAAGCAGATTCGAGAGAGATTCTCTTGGAAGGGGTTGAAAGATGATGTTCAGCGTCACATCAAGGAGTGTAGTACTTGTCAAATGAATAAAAATGAGCACTCTCTTCCAGCTGGTCTACTGCAGCCACTTCCCATTCCAAATCAAAAATGGGAGAGTATCTCTATGGATTTCATCACCGGGTTGCCTAGGGCTCAAGGCAAAGACTGTATTTATGTTGTAGTGGACAGATTGACCAAATTCTCTCATTTCTTTGCCATCACAAGCACATTTACAGCAGCTCAAGTTGCAGATTTGTTCTTCCATGAAGTGTTTAGACTGCATGGGTTGCCTAAAAATATTGTGAGTGATAGGGACAGCAAGTTCCTAAGCACCTTTTGGCAGGAAATTTTTAGGATGAGTGGTACCGTGCTTACTCCAAGCACTAGCTATCACCCACAAACGGATGGTCAAACGGAGATTGTGAACAAATGGTTGGAGGGCTATCTCAGAAATTATGTCTCAGAACAGCAAAGAGCATGGGTAAAATGGCTCCACTTGGGAGAATATTGCTACAATTCATCTTTCCACATGTCAATAAAGATGTCTCCATTCATGGCCCTCTATGGTTACGAGGCTCCAAGCTTTGCTGATTTGGTGTTTGGCGATAGCAAAGCTCCTCAAGCCAAGGATTGGTTGCAGCAGAGCCAAGATGTTTTGAAATCCTTGAAGGACAACCTTCAAATGGCACAAAATCAGCAAAAGATGTACGCTGATCAGCAGCGTGTTGAGCGCTCATTTGAGGTTGGTGACATGGTATATCTTCGGCTTCAGCCCTACAGACAGTCCACACTTAAGAAGAGTGGAGCTGAGAAGCTGAAACCACGCTTCTATGGACCATTCAAAGTTGTTAGGAAGGTTGGAGCGGTGGCTTATGAGTTGGAACTACCTTCGAGTAGTAAGGTCCACAATGTCTTCCATGTGTCTCGCCTCAAAAAGGCACTTGGACACAACGTTGTGGCTTCATCACAGTTACCTCCTTTGGATGAAGAAGGGCAGTTGACTTTGGTTCCAGAACAGATTATTGATTTCAGAGAGCGTTCCTTGAGGAGGAGAACAATCAAAGAGTATTTGGTAAAGTGGAAGAATTTACCATTGGAGGATGCTACTTGGGAGGATGAGGAGATTCTACAGCATCCAGACTTGCGATTGCTTGAGGGCAAGCAATCTTGGGGAGGGCGGACTGTAATGTCCCCTTCTCAGCAGTGATCGTTTCTGTTGACCGTTGGCCTATTCCGGAGACCCGTAGGCTGTGCGGAGGGTGAAATTAGGGTTTCCTAGTTTTGAGGAGGTTGTTGCTTGGAGTTGGGGTTTCTGACTGCGGATTCTTTCTGGGTTTTCAGAGAGCTTCGCAGTGGTGTGTTCAGTTCGGCATTCCGGGCTACTTCGTGAATTTACTATTTTTAGTAAATTCTATTTCTGGCAGTGGACAGTTTGGGTTCAGTTCAGTTGGATCACCTCTTCTGTTGTTTCAGCTGGCACTTCAATTCTTGGCCTTGGGCGCATTTTTTAGTGGAGAGATAAGTATTTTATTATAATATTATTATTTTAATATTATACCCCTTGGTCTAGCAGTGCAACTTTAAGTTGTTTTTAAAAAGGGGACTTTTGAGGGTCAAGGCGTCATAAGGAGTTATATTATATTTTAAATGTCAAATTTGAGATTATTAAATGGGACGCCCTTTTGTGAGATGAAGTTTATTTTAAAAAATGAAATATTTTATGGAGGAAAAGGGACGCCTTCTTTTGGTGGGAAATGAGTAATTTGAAAATTAGGGTTTTGGGGCGCCCTCTGGAAGTTTCTAGATGTTTCTCTCATTTCTATTTAAGCAGGCCTCAACTCTTCATTTGGATCTTCTGTCTACTACACCGTTATGCTGCTGGATTGTATTCAGGCACTCGCTTCGAGGAAAGCACACCTCCTAGCATTGGCTCATCTTCTTGCTTGAAAGATAGCAACTAGTTGAGAGGTTAGCTTGTATTAGGTTTGAATTGCATTTCTAGTTGAGTAATTGCATTGTTGGAGTTCTAGTTTACATTTTCTGTCATATTTTGATGTTGCTGAATGTCATTGAGGAATGTAAGAATCGCTCGTAGCTCATGAAATAAAAATGTTATCATTCTGGGTGTTGGATCTTTCAATCTGTTTATGAAGGGCGACCATGCTTGCCAATTTCCAGATTTTATTTATGTCTCTTTGATTTTATAAAGGAAATTCGCCCTTGCAGCTGGGCCGTACCATCTTGAGGTACATTGGAGTTTGTGCAAAAATAAATAAGGCTTGTTTTGAGTGGTTTAGGGATTGTATCTTGGGCGCCTGCATCAGTATAGCAATCTGCATTTGATCTTTCGTCAATAGGATGTGTTTAGAGTGAGTTATATGCATTTTGATGAGTTTTCATGCTGCTGTTCTGTATCATTTCTGTCAAAAACAGTCACATCAGATTTGAGAAAGTTCATTAGTGTGTGAGGAGTTGATATTCAGTGAGCTTGGGAGTGTGAAAGGGAGTTCTTAATTTGATATAGCTTCGAAAGGATTCTAATCTTAAGATATTGACAAACTCTCTAATTTATTGTAAGCTGAACAGTAGTACTGTCAGCAATTCTCTCCTCTCATTTGGTATTTACTTGTACTGCCCACTGAATAAGTGGAAGAGGCTGGCTTGCCGCCTTTTACTTTCTTGCATTGTAATTTCCTAAGTCTCCGCCATATGGTCGCCTCCTATCCTTCACGGATCGAGTAGCACATACTTGGTGTTGAGCTATTTTCAGTATTGCAATAGATAGGGATCCTCTGACCGAATGCTCGTCGTTCGCCGGCGCATCTCTGGTTAGAGTTCTTGTTCAGCATTTACTTTGAGATCCTCTGACCAATGCTCACACCTTGCCCGCATCGGGATCCTGGTGTACATTCTGGTTAGAGTTACTTTCTGCATCGTTTTGGTTTATGCTAACCTTAACGGGTGCATGTTGCATTGTAATCTTTAATGAAAAAACAAAAAAAATTGGTCGGTTCATTACATTCCATGAAAGAATATATCCTCTTATTAGGGTTTAGACTCTCTTTGGTAAAAACTCGTCTTATTTACAAAGACTACCATCTTAAAATATAAATCTTTTCAACAGTAATGTCGTTGGAAAAAATTGCAAAAGAATAACTGACATAGAATACTGATTAAGCATCTTTAACCAGGGTCAAAGTATTGTCCTGACTTGGCTTCACAAAAGTTCTTCAGTTCTTTTAACCAAACTTTTCATTTGGCTCATAAATAATATTAAACAATAGAAAAATGAGATTAAACTCATGCCCATCTTCAGGTTTCTTTATTGAAACTATATATATATATTTTATTTGCATCAAACTGATAAAATTCCAGCTGGAAAGAAGAAAAAAAATAATTTCTATCAAGAATAGAATTAGACTCACACAATTTACAAGGCAGAATTCAGACTCCTATCTCTGCTGTTTTCTTTGCATAAAGAAAGATTAATGTCAAGGTTTAACTCTTTACTGGTTTATGGAACATTTCTTTCCAACAAACACAAGATAAACCTATTTCAAACTGAAAAGATTAAGAAATAAGAAATGGTTACTTGCCTGCTCAGCTAGTATAGTTGAGTTATCTGGTTTTTAATTTGCTAGCACTCAGCCCAACCACGTAGCACAGCCAAAAGAAAGACTCTAGTTCCTGCTCCAACACTGATATGCAGCTATGACAATGGTGAAAGATAACAAGCTCCTCCACAGCTCAGCTCAAATCGAGCTTATTCACAACACAAGTCGTTTTGCCAAGAAAGACAAGACAGATTACCCTTACATGCCAGCTAATCCAGTTGCAGCTCGTGGTAATTCAAGAGGATAAATACTCCTCTCTGTGCTCTCACAAAAAAATGCAAACAGCTCCCCTATTGAATGCAAAAACAAGAGTGATAAAAAACTCAAATAAAGATGGTTTTTCCTTTTTAAGAGGTCGGCCTAGCCAATAACCTCTAACCAGTAGCTGTTTTCCCACTAAGGAGGCACTCCATATCTTTCTTGGTCTTTCAAATGGAAAGAACAACTGAATTCTCATTCAGTTTGGTGCTCATTCCCAACTTATTCACTCTTCCTCTGGAGGGTGTGAAATCTATCCTGCATTTCACTTAAAGAAGCATTCAAGTAGTTAGACATTAACAAATATAACACATCCATAATATTGAATAAATAACAATAATCCACTAAAGTGCAGATACATGATATTGCATTCATTTTCATCATAACGTTTTAATATCAAAGTAACCTCATCATCACATTCCACATTGTATTTTGACGTAGAGTTAGAAGTAATTTGTAAATCAAAAGTGGGGTGACAGTTGAACACCCAATGACCAGAAATTTGTAATACTGACAGCATAGCTTGCATAGGAACTACAAAATGAGGATGTAGAACTTAAATGTCAGCAGTGATTAAGAACTGAATAAGGGTTGTATCTCCTTACTGCTAGATAAATTATTGACAATAGGATGTTTTACTTAGATGTGTTTTAAAGTTAATATGGCATTAAAATTTGTGTGCTGTTTATCTCATTTGGATGAGTTTCTTGGATTTGATGTCTATATTTTATTGCACCTGAAGTGATGGCTTTGTAAGAGTGGACACATGCAGCTGTTCAAACATTCTCCGTACAAGTGTGTTGCGACCCTACAGGTTTTTCTAGAGAGGTGGTCACCTAGCCACAGCAAATAAACAGTAAGTTTTTGGAAACAAATAATTTTATCATATCACTGCAAACATGAAACTGCGGCATACTTGTTTGATGGTTTGATGTTTTGACACCAAACATTTTAAGCAGATATAATAGTATTGGCATATTCTTAATTGACAATGATATGATATTTTGGTTGCCCTTGACAATTCTATAATAGCTTAGGCTAACATTGTCGATTAATTTAGCTGTTAATTTTCTATGAATCTTCTAAACTTATTCAGTTTTCTCTTCTCTGCTGTATCACAAGCTACTGGAAGTCAAGAAATAACAAACTAAAACATAGCTTGTACTTGTAGCATCTTCTTCTGGCCTACTAAATGAGCAGGACCAAAGATGCCTCTCACTGTATATTCAGTTTAGCTTTGTATTCTATTGTGTAAAAAGTATATTTTTTAGTTTTGCAAGCTGTCAATGTTGGAAATTAAGATTACCTTTGGTGACGAGTTTCACCTTATGAAAAATGCACCTTTTGCTGTGGATAATAATATGACTGCTTAGGGCTGATGAAATATTGTAAGTATGATTCATGGTAAATTGCAGAAAATGTGAAATTGGAGTAAGTCACTTTTGAGATGAATGTTGATGGTCATTGGTAAATATTATTTAAAATGGTTTTTTAATGGAAAGGTCAATCTATTTAATGCAAATATCTTGTAATATTCATGCTTATTATGCTTATCTATTTTGCATGCTGATGGATGCTCTTAATGCCCAACTGTCATGTCCCCTTCTCAAGAATGAAGACATTGATTGGAGACCCATAGCCTATCTCTATTTCTTGTAGGCTAAGGGAAATGGTAAGGGAAATAAATTCATACTAACATTGTAAATTGGGCTTAATCATTGTTTAAAAGGGTGATTTAAGTGTTATTATTGGAATCCATCTAAATAAGACATTATAAGGCCTGTGTATTTTTTGATTTAAAAATTATTTTTTAAAATTTCACTTTGAGGGAAAATGTGAAATATTAAGGGGTCCAAAGAGGAGTGCCTATATAGGAAAGGCAAGAGCCCAAATTGAGATATCCATTCTTTGTCATTATTGAATTTACTTTTCAAATTTGAACACTCAAGGATGAAAACCCTTGGTTGGCGAATTCCGAAGGATGAAAGCCCTTTTGGTTATAATTTTGGATTTGGGGATGAAAACCCTCATATCCATTTGTGGTGATTCTACTCAAGGATCTCATTGGTGCTTATTGTGACAAGTATTTTGGCAAGCATACTTCCCTACATCAGTAAATTATTAGTTTTTGCAAGGTTTCCTGAACAAATCAAGATATTCTTGAAGGTTACCATCTTATATTGGCTGTACCTCAAGGTTTTATTTTCTGTGCTTGGTTTGACATCATTAATAGCTCTATCGGTGGCCTTAACCCTTGTTGTAGTATCTCCTAGTTGCTGCCATACCTTCCTTTCAGTGGCCGTACTGTTGTGCCTAGAGTATTTTGACTTTTTTCAGCCCTTAAGCATTATCACAACATTATCTTTATGTCTTTTTGGCTGTTCCCAACCTTGCATCTCATTTGGCATATCTGTACAACTTGCAACATTTTGGTTCACCATACTGTACGACAACTTGTAAGTTGGGTGATTATATATTAATTTATTATTGCTGTTCTGTGCCCTAATTTACTGTCATCTCTTGTCATAACTTGACTCAGGTTTAATTGCTAAATTATCATTAATCACAGTATGGTGGATTGCCCAGTTGGTGATTTATTTTAGTTCTTAATTGGCTGTCATAATTGCTGATTATTGACCATTAATTACTGCAAACAACCACATCTGATATTATTCATTGAATTGGGGTTTCTAGGGTTTTATAATTGCTGTTCATTTATTGTTATTCTATGTTACCAGATTTTTGGTTCAAGCTATCGGATCTAGGTTCATTTCAAACTGGATTCGGGATTCAGATTGATGCAGCAGAGATCTGTTGAATTATTGTTGCAAACGAAGAAACACTGTTTAATAATTTTGGACTTTGGTTGGCAATAGGTTGTGGTTAGACACTTGTATGCATTGGGCGGTGATCGAGTTTCATGTTAGGAAAAAGTTGTGGATGAAGAATTATTTTTAGTTTAGAGGATAGGGTTAACCCTATAACCAAAATAATTGTAGGCAACTCTGCCTTATGGATGGTAAATGTCTTGAATTCTTAATGGTATATGTTAGCTCTTTACTGCATTGATTAGGTTGTGAGTGCCATGGGTTCGATAAGTGAGCAGGGGTGAGGCACGAGATCCAAATGTAGATAGTAATACCAAATCATTTCTGCTCTTATGCGCTCGTCCTCTCACTCAAGCCATCACCCATTTCTACATCTCCAACATTGAAAAGGCCAACAAAATTGACATGAATGAGGTGCTTGGAACCAGAAATGGGAGGCATGGAGATGACGGATTCGATTCCCTGCCTAATATTTCTATATAATATTATAATATAGAATTTATATTAATCTATTATAATAATATGTTATTAATATATATTATAATAATGATATCATATTTATATTAATAATAATATAATATTAAAATAATAATATTTATATCAAATTATTAATATTTATGATATTGTAATCTTATATAAATATTAATTATTAATAATGTAATTTGTTATTTTTACATGTTTTTGTATGGATCAACCCAAAATGAACTCAAACAAAGATATGTACCAGAACCAGTAACTTAGTTGTTATTTGTTATTTAATGATCTAACTTTACATAAATCTGTTGCTAGAGTTTTCAAATTAATTTCCTATTATTATATTTCTAGATCTGTATTAGAATAGGATTTAGTTTGTTTCCATTATTTATTTTTCAGTTTCCTACATAATTAGAAATTACAAAAAATTACTTAATTTCTAGGGTTTCCGATTGGGGACAATACACCAACATGTGGTGCCATAGTGTTATTTGACACCTATGATTTCAAAAATTGAAGGAGAATGTTTGGTGGTAGTCGTAGGGACATAGGATGACTTGCAGTTTGATAATTGAGACTTAGACAGAAATCTGTAGGTCTTAGGTGCAAGAAAGCTTGAGGGTGATAGACTAAAGCACCAAATGCAATATTTGAATTAAGTAGATGCTTTTAAATATCTTTTGCGATAGAAACATAATAGTTAATACCTAGTGGACAAACCATCAAGCAAGGAGTGATGTTTGCATCATAATGGAGATTGATAGCTTAGAAGTGAGTCAGTAAATTTGTTTTTACACAATGAGGTGGTTACGGAGCATTGGAGGAACATCAAATTTAGATGTGGGTGACACTATAAGAATTCAAAACAAACTAAGCATGACAAGCAGGATGGTGGAAAAATTTGATTGTTACCATTAGTAATGGCTCTTATGGACAAACATTACACATAAATTGATCTAGATGCATAGTAGTGGAATAGATTCATGTGGATCGAGAAAGCCAAAACAAGAAAATGGATCAATGTGCTCTATGAGATAGCTTTTTTTCAACTGTATTATTGAGGTTCTATTAAGGGTCCCCAACCTAACCATAACTTAACACCATACGTATAAGATAATAGTATCACCACCTTAACAACATTACAAAAATATCACCACGTACACTACCTTACATCTGCACTAAACCATATACTAAAACCAATATACAAACACCTAGAATAGGCAATAACATAAGACTATTATTAAGCACAATTTTTTTTCATATACTAGGGCCTATCACATAACAAGAAGAACCTAATCACCATGACTAGAGGTGATGTTTTCCATTGCCTAGCAACATGCCCATTAACCCTATTACTTGACACAGGCACCACTTCCAACAAAGTTGCAAAAACTTCTATCCTTGGCACTACACCATGCACCTTTATACCATTGATCATTGATGTCTTGCGCTTTGTCCTAGTCAATACCATTTTCCAGCAAGGGCATGAGAATGCCATTGTCAACTCCTATATTCCATTATGAAATGTGATAACCATATGCCGCATTGCCACATGAAGTTCTTGATATAATTCTTCCAATAGCCATCAAGAGTACTCCACATTAGAGAAGAAAGGTTGTGATCATTATGAACAAGAAGTAAAAGATGAGAGGCTCTTTTAGGTGATAGAGACCCCCACTTAGAGCTGTTCTAGTTGTGATTTTCATCCATAGCCCACTTGGTAAGATAGCTAGCAATCAAATTCCATTCTCAAGGAATATGAACAAAAGAAATGGCATCAAATTGAGGAGTGATCTGAAAGATTTAATCTAAAATCATCAATCACTTGGAGGTCTCATGAATCCTTCTCTATTTAGAAGAGAAGCCATGATTAAGGAGCCAACTTCACAAATAATCTTTTTCTAGCTTAACTCACAAGCTTTTTCAAGAGCCAAAATAATAGAATGACATGCCATTTGATTGTTGGTGTTGATCCCCATAGCGACAAAGATGAAAAATGATGAGCACATGGTTATATTGAAAGGAGGGGAGGGCGGTGGGGCGCGGTGAATCAGTATAATACAATCTTTTACTTTTCAACTTAACAATCACAATAATATTAATTGCACAATATTATTCACATGAGATCTAACAATTATGCAACAAAAGAAGAACACACAATTTACGTGGAAATCCTTGCTGGAGAAAATCACGGCAAAATATTGTTTTAATATAAATGTCTTTTTACAATCTTTGTAGGCACCAACCCCCACTACTAAGCACCAACTTAGCGAGAGACACCAATCTCTCCATTAGGAAGCACCAACTTCCACAACAAAATTCCACCTTATGAATGTTGCTTCTACAACAAATGATAGATAATTCAGTCTCTTAAACAATTATACAAATCTGCTTATAACATTTCTCAACACATATACTCTTCTTCACTTTCATACATCTGCATATATTCTCTTTCTCAAATCTGCATTTGTTCTCCTTCACGAACCATGTCTTCTTCAATGGATGACTAACTCTTTCTATGCCTTCATAAAATCTGATTATGCGATGACATACAAATTCTCTCTCCACAAATTTGATGCAATCTCTTTCAAGTCTGCATATACCTCTTTTAGATCTGCATATATCTCTTTTATCACTGCTGGTGTATATGATTATATCTCCATCACTCAGCACTTTTCTTCCTTCCCCCCTTATTTGATCTTCTTGCATCTCACATCTATTCTTCAAGGACTGCAAATGTATGTAAGATATGTCTTTTATTTTCCACACGCTTCTTCTCCACAATATCTTATTCCTTTTTATATCTTTACATCTCAATGAAAAGATGCATCCCCATTCAAAATTGATACCCTTTCAAATGGTCATGACTCTTCTTAACTTTCCAATGCTGCCTTCCCTTTCACTTTAGTCGCTGCCCTATATTAATTATGATTGTTGTTCTTAATGAATGGTTTGCTGCCTTTCATAATGTAATCACTGCACATAATGAATCACACCTCCTTTTAATACACATTAGCTGCCTTCTTAATATCAAATGAATTGCTGCTTATTATATATTAATGGTTGCTCATAAAATCTTCAACATTAATTTTTTTCTTGAGATATATTCATCGCTGCTCATCCATCATATATTATATATGTCCTCATAAATACTACTCTTTATTTAATCTATGCTTTCCTTATAATAAATTAGTAATTACCACTGCTCATTATATTGGTTGTCTTCTTATTTTCTGCTTTTCCTTAAGATTAATCACTTCCTTCATAGTAATTCATTCATTCTTGGGTGAATTAAATACATGTCTTTTAGCATATAAAAATGTGATTGGCCATAATACAATTTCAAGTCAGCCCATATACTTTGATTGCCGCCTTTTTCTTAAAGTGGTCGGCCTGCATTACTCATAGTTGGCCAGCCTTTATGTAGTCAGCCTCTTCTTATTAAATTCAATCTTAATTTATTTTCGAATGGTGGCGCCATTAAAAGGAAGAGTCGGCCAGCAATAAGGTGTAATCGAGATCTTCTAATAATGGAATATAATATAGTGATCCCTTAATCAATCAATTCTCCAACTCGACGAACAAGAGGTGACTTGTAGTTCATGCCAGGTAAATAATCTGATCCATCAAGTGAGTGAAGGATTATTGACTTCATATCCATCTTGAAGACAATATGCTTAGAACAAAGGCTTTACACTAAATGATGTATTCTCAATAACCAATGTTCTTTTCTATTACGCTCTTCTAATCTTTTGCCTTTGACAACAATGACAATAATCTCGTTCATTTGCTTTGACATCAATGACAACATTATCAACAAAAAAATGAATTGCCCCATCGTCAATACAACTGATGCCTCCAAGCCCAACAACACTTGGATTACATTGTGAAAAGCCATCAATTTTAACTTTTAGAAGATCTGAAATGGGTTGATCATTTCCTAGACCTATTCACCTTTCTAGAAACCCTCAAGGCAAGGTGGGCACTGGGAACAACTAAAAGAGGCACCATTAGAGAACAACTCGAGGCTTCTTGAAATACAGAGATCAAAAGGAGACATATCTTCATCCATAGAGCACATGGCACTAACAATCTCCTTAATAGAATCCATGGCCTTCAACTAGATTTGTGAGATAAGATCTTGATGACCTTGAAAGGTTTGATGATGTCGTTTAAGAGAAATCTCTGCCAGAGGATAAAAATAGAATCAAACTCTCAGCCACTATGAGAAAGCTAGCCAAAGAAGGAGGTCAACCCATTCCGGCCTAGAACTCAAACAAGGGAGTAGCATGGATGATAGGTTGGTTCCAAATTTGTCACCATCTCTCAAATTCCTAAAGAAAAGAAGCATTTGAAGAATAAGTGAGTAGTAGTTTCTTCCTCAATATTGTAGAGAACACATTTCGAGGGGCCTTGGAAGCTATGCTTTTAATATTATCCCAAGCGAGACATTTAATGTTATAGAGAAGCCACATGAAGAAGTTGTATTTAGTCTAGCTGAATTTGTTCTAGATTTTTTTGCACTAAGGAAAATCTTGAATCTTAATATTATTCTGATCAAGAGAGAAATATTCCAAAGCCACTGTGTAAGTTCCTTTAGGATCTTGGCCCCATGCAAGAACATCATCCTCAAGAGAGTAGCATGGTTTATCATCAAGAATAGAAGAGAGGGTGGGACAAACATTTGAGTAGCCCCCTTTAGACCAAGTACTAGGATCTTTCCAATAATAGATCAAAGAACTCTCCATCATATAAGTACTCTTCAAGTCTGTGACTTCAGATCATCTAGTCGTTGTGAAGACCTAGTTGAAAGGTTGAAGAAGAAAGGAACAAGGGGTGAAGATCCAAAAAAGACCATCCTTAACCAATGAAGCACCATTCTTAATAGTACAGATGGCAGAGTCACCAAGTACTTGGCGAGCCAAATGATCGACGAGTTTTCCCCATGTTAACTCGCCACTCAGACTCACCGAAATTTTGACGAGTTTTTGCCAAAAACTCAGTGAGTCTGAGTAAAAAACTAGTCCACACATGTCTAAAAGGCTGTGGCGCCAAAAAAAACCCGAAAACACAAAAACTCAGCTCTTTTTTTCTCTGCAAGGCAAGAACACCGTCCCCAACAGCAAACACACGATTTAGAGTGTTTTTCCATCGAGGAGAGAAGATCAAAAGGGATGTTTTGGTGAATTTCAAAGGCAAATTTGAAGCACAGTTAGGCTTTCTTTTTTCATTTTTTTGTTTGTTTAAAACATTTTACTTCATTTTGGCTGCAAAATGTTTCATCTAGGTTAAAAAAATTCACCATATGCTAAAAAGTAGGGACTTTTACATTTAAATTCCAAAAAATAAGATTGATCACTATTTTTTGTTTTTTTTTCACTATTTCCACTATTTTTTCATACCCAACTTATTTTTTAATTTTCATCTTTTTCTTTTGAAAAAAATGTTTGGAATGTTTAGATTAGATTAAATTAAATTTTTACTGATTTAAACTAATTTATACCAAATTTAGGTTGGTTTTTTAGTGATTTATGTATAATTTAGGTTTTTTTTTGTATTAAAAAATTAATATGTTGTGCTTTCACTTTGTATGTGTAGGTTAAATACACAATATAATGGCAAATAGAGAGGCTTTTGGTTTTGGTTCAACCTCATGCACCGCACCATCAATGCCTGTACCATTGCCGATTACAGGCACTCGTCCTACAGGAACTAGAGACCCTACGTGGAAGTATGCTGTGTAGGGATCTATGCCTAGATCAGTTATTTGCATTCAATGCGAAAAGCTATGTTATGGAGGCATAAATTGCCTCAAATACCATCTTGCAGGCATTACTCATCGTGATGCCAGACCTTGTCTTGCGACCACGAAAGAGATAAAAAAGGAGTTGAATGCCCTACTTGTAGCTGCAGAAGAGAAAAAATTGCAAAGGGAGAGGACAAGGGCAGCCATAGCAGCAAGCATAGCTAGTGGTCATGGTCATCAACAAGCAAAATCAGATGAGGAAACATGTCCTAGCATTGTGGGCTCTCTTTGTGGTCCATGCATCCAAGGCACATCGGCCTCCAAGCCCTTCACTTCCTCTACTTCAAGTAGAGTGCCAATGCCTACGCCTACACATACACACCACACAATTTTTTTGTGCCTAGAAACACACTTCGAGCACAACCATCATTGGAAGCTACAGGGTGGAATAGGGAGGTGCATGAACATGCAGACATGGCATGTGCTGATTTTTGGTATTTCAACAAAATTCTTTTCAATGTGGCGAGTAGTCCTTATTGGGACAATTTGGTTATTGCATTGATAGTTATGGGAAAAGGCTACAAGGCGCCTTCTCGCAAAGACTTGAGTAGGAGGTTAGTTAATTTAAATTTTATGCTATGTTATAAGTTATAGTAATTTATGTTGAATTTTAGGATAAATTTATGTTCTTTAATCTATAGTAATTTATATTGAATTTAAGCTATTTTTTGTTTAAAAATTAAAATTTTGTATTTAATTTTACTTTGTACTTTTAGGTTGCTCACAAATGCAACTAAAAGGGCAATGCAAGTAGTGGAAGAGCAAAAGAAGGAATGGAAAAAATATGGCTGCACCATTCTTTCATATGGGTGGACGGATGGGAAAAACCACACCATTATAATTTTTTGATTGCTTCAAAAGGTGATTTTTTTTTTGATATCAGTGGATGCCTCCAACAAAGTGAAAAATGTAGAAACATTGTCTCTAATGTTGGAGGAAGTTGTCATGGAGGTGGGCATAGAAAATGTGGTGCAAATCATCATTGATAATGCAACAAGGAATCCCCAAACCAACACTTAGAATCCAAAATTTGCGAAGGCGTTATGAGATAGAATCTAGTCCGCACTTATTATTACAAAAAAAAAGAAACAGATTTGGGTTTAACATTAACAAGGTTAAGGAATGAAAAATATTTATTGAGGAGGAAGAAGGCCTAGTTGAATAGAACCACCCAATTGTTCATCTAGGTTGAGGATAGAATTAAAATCTCTTGCCATGATCCAGGAAAGGATGGGAACAAAGAGTGAACAAATTTGATATGAGCCTAGAGGAGATTCCTAAGTTACCGGGTCCTTCATATTTGACTCGGGTACATGTGTGGGTACGGTTCAGGTACGTCCTTGGGTATGACTAAGGTACAACTTGGACACTTGGGTTCTTTGTGGGTCCTTCACCCAAGTACCTAGGCACCCGGGTAGTACCCTGGGCATACCTAGTAGGATCCCCACATTCTAAGAAGAGAAAAATATTAGTTACAAAATTGGTCTATGAAAGGAGTATGAAACCATCAATTACTAAATATGATATTGTTTTCTAATGAATTCCAATACAAATTTGATATTGTCTTGGCAGACTAGGAACTTATAACCGTCGTTTAAAAAATTTAGGGCTATTGTTTCCAATTGAACATGTGTAGATAGCATTAATTGATCTGTGATCCTCATGAATGCATTATTCCATCATTTACTCACTTGACCAACACTATCGTAGGAGGGGGAAAAAGACAATGTTTGGGCCAGACTGTAAATTTGACATCATTTGTGAATCAACACACCAAATCTTCAACATTGACCCTCTATACCTACATTGACCCTTTTTGATTGACTCTTCTTAAATGTGGTTATCTGACAATGTTGACCAAAGAGCTCTGCTATACTGACCTTGTTGACCAAAGATCTCTACTACATAGATAGCATTAACTTCTGTACCACTTACATTGACTATTTTGTTTGTTGATTATGTTGCATTGAGTGCAATATTCTACTTTTAATTGAGTCATGATCAATATTGACCAAGAAACTAGTAAGGTATGCATACTTCTTTGAGTTTTTATTTTGTCTACTAAATATTTTTAAGGAGAATCAATTACTGTACTTGTGAAGTGATCATTAATTGAACTATTGTAAGTTACTATGTCAAAATTGTGCTGGATTCTATTTATTGGCAATTATGAGCATCACTGTTCTTATAATTTATACTTTTGAACATATATATATATATATATTTCATGACGTCTCGGGGACGGCAGGGGACGCGTTTCTGGGACATTTCCTAGGGGGCCATTTTTAGGGGACGGTAGGGGACGACAACATACAATATATATATATATATATATTATTTTTTCAAAATTTATTAATATATTATAGAGAGAGAGGGAAAGAGAGAGAGATATGTCAATAAATTAATAATTGATAACAACAATATCAATATGTAAATAATCGTGAGAGCAGTAGTATAATAGCATAATAAATGTCATTAAAGCATTATAAAATTTGTCACAACAGTATCAAACATCAATAGAACTTTAATAAAATAAAAAAAATTAATAAAATCAAAATGTTGTTACTTGTTACTGAAAACTTTTAACTTTTGCTTGATTTGTAGACTGTGATCAAAGACATCTCCTAAGAGAGTCGCGATTTCTATCTCCTAAGAGAATCGCGACTTCTATCGTGCCGTGATATTGAGGTGAGCCGTGAGACAAAATAATGTTCATATTTTGTTTCTTTTGGCATTTAGGAAAAAATCTTTAAGGTTGGGAGAGTAATGGGCCCTATGCGACCTTGGAAAGGAGGAAGAAACATTAAAAAAATTGATTTTTTAAATACTTTTTAACCTCAAGAAGCTCCCTGCCTGCTAGCCGTCCCCGTTATGACGAGGGATGTTTCCAATGTCCCCCTTCTGTACTAGGGATGGGGAATCGTCCCCAAATGGTTAGGGACATTTCCTGCCGTTTCCTACTAATTGGGTTGTTTCAGGGACGGCAAGGGGACGCTCCCTTTGTGTCCCCCCATCTCGAAGATGGCTGGGGACATGGATAGTGGGTTTTGGGGCACGGGATGCGTCCCCATGTAACATATATATATATATATATATATATTCCCATACCCGTACCCAAGGGAAACAAAATTGCCGTACTACCGTGCTTGTATTTGAACCCGTACCCGAACTAGCAACTTAGGGAGATTTTGACTTGGAAAGTCCATAGGAGCATAGATGTTCATGAGGGAGATGAATTAGCTAGATTCAAAGTAGGAGCCAACCAAGGAAATAGTGTCTATTAGCTGCCCAAAGAGAAGGATTAAGATGGCAAGGTCCCATTGACAACCCATACCACCTAAAGATCCTTGAGCCCCAGTACATTGGCATTAGCAATGTTTCCAAATCTTGGAGAATATAGAAACCATTTCCTCCATCAATAGTGTTGTTTCTTGTAGAAAGATAATATTAGGATGGTGTTACCTAATAAGATCCCAAACAACTTTTTGATGAGGGGAGCTGCCCAAGCCCCTTGTGTTCCAAGAAATAACAATCATTTGTGGGAGTAGAGAAGTGAGCACCTAGTGTGCAAATGACACTAGATTCCATGAAATACCAACTAATTGGACTATTTCTGAGTGTATTTACATAGGAGCTTGTATATATAATCTAAAAATATTACGATAACATTTAATGTTGCAGCTATTCAGTGCAAATACCAATTGATTAAACTATTTCTGAGTGTATTTACATAGGGGGAGCTTGTATATGTAGGCTGAAAATATTATATCAACGTTTAATGTTCCAGCTTTTCACTACTTATAATTCATTTGTATCTAACTCTCTCTTATCAGCTGCAAGAGTTAGTAACTATCAATCATATCCATATGCTGATGGGTAGATAGAAAAAAATCAAAACATAGGTGGACAGCTCAAACAGTTGTAAGTGTTAGAAATGATTAAAGCTAGGTGGACGGATGAAACAGTTTTAAAGGTGAGATTAGAATGAATTCAAATGTAGTTGAACAGCTAGAAGAGTTGTAAGTGTTGAATAGATACATAATTAATAGTAGGTGGACAGATGGAACACACATAAAGATGAGGTGAGAATGAGTTAAGTAGATAGCTAGAACAGCTTTAAAGACTAGATATTAACGAAGTTAAAGGAGGTGGATAGATGGAATAGTTGTAACAAGTCAATGTTCCCTTGGGACATGTCTCTAGAATGGCCAAGGGATGCCATGTTGTCCCTTGATTGTCCTGATGATGTCAGGGCATCCCCCTGATTGCAACATTTAAATTATCACTAACTACATACCTGCCACAATCACCACCTTTATTTTACTTGATCACCTACATAGCACAAACAAGAAAATCTGTTTTCTTTCCCACTTTGAACTGCTAAGGCAAGGTTCTTTCAATGAAAATGACCCCCCACAATGGATAGCCCTTGATTAAAATGAATACCATTTGGTCCTTGGTACCAACTGTCAAGCTGTAAACATGGACATGACCTTTTATGTACCCAATACTATTTATGTTGTCAAAATGATTCCCACTTTGAACTGCTAAGGCTCATTGTTGCAGTTTGGTTGTCATTGATGTCAAAAGTTTTATGGAAAGTGTTGCAGCCTGGCTGTTTGGTTGCCAAAGTCTCTGAGAAATGCTCTACATTTCTTCGCTAATGCTGTTTCTCTCTTGTGTTTTGGAGGACAACTTCATATTGTGTCAAGTCATGTGTGATCCAAGTTTCAAGTCTTTTGGGTTACCGGAAAGGTGTTTTTAAGAGTGACAGACTGAAGTTTGTGTTGATTCTATGTGGATGTTCTCAGAGGTGCAAAGGTTGGCTTTGCATATCTCCACATTTGTAGATATGGTTGTGCGGTTCAGAAGTGAAGTTCATTGAGATGTGAAGGTGTTATATCCAAAGTTTCATGTCAATAATCCTTCTGTAGAGAAAGTTGGAAGTGATAGTGTATCGGACTGTGTTGTTTGGAGATTGGTTTCATGTTTGTTGGCTTGCGCCAACTTGTTGCTGCATGAAGTTGTGAAAGGGATGTATGTGAATGTTCCTAAATATCATGTGATGCTTGTTGATGTTTCGCAAAATGTTTTTTGGCTTCTCCGGTATGTGCAGTGGTCCAAAATGAATGTTTTGTTGGCTTATGCTTTTGTTGGGGCTGACTAAGGTATGTTGGTGATGTGCGCCACAAGTTCAAGTGTGAGTGGAGCTTAAGGATTGATTGAAAATGTTGTATGGGTCATGCCGATTCATTTGGAAGAGATGCAATTAATGTTTTATTGTTCTTGTATACCGCCAATGGATGTGAAGGTTGCCGTGCTACAAGTTTCATAGTTTCTTGTTTATGGCTGACCTAACTTGTATTTGCAAAGCATGTGGATGATGTTTATAGAAGATCAAATGTGTGAAGACAGTTTGGGACCAGGTTAAGCACGTGTTGGAATCCGCAAGGCATGTTCCTCTTCCTGGTGTTGCTTGTAGTCTTTTTGGTCTTGCTCTCTACACGTTTCATGTTGATTGTTTTATCCTTGGGCAACTTGGAGATGTAATATTTTTGTTGTTATAGGCCGACATGAGATGTAATCAATGTAATAGCAGGTATAAATTGTAAACTTAGTCTATCTAGGATGTGTGTGATTATGATGAATATGTAAGTGGTTGAAGGAGAAAAAACAATTGTGGAAAATCTTGTCTGTTTTCATTTTGATCATATCCCTGTGACAAAAAGCATGCAAAGAAGTGTGCTCAATTGTAGAAGTGTGTTTAATTGTTTGTTGGAGGTAGTGAGCTAAAGGAAATTACTTCTTGATTGCTGAAAGCAGTGAGCTAGTAGGCAGCTAAGAAGACATTTGAAGAAGTGACAAAGCAGAATTGCAATCATCAAAAACAAAATTGCAATCATCAAAAAGAGTGAGCTTAATTGTTAGTTTGAGACAGTGGAAGGACTATCATTCAGTAATAATTCTTGAGTGTGTGCTCAGTTCAGGGAGTTGTAGCTTCCTTGGGAGTGACCCTAAAACTATAATTAGGGAGTTGTAGATTATTTGGGTTATAGCCCTAAAACAAAGTTGTCAAAGTTGTTCATCTTGTGAGGTTGGATTAGGATAGTAGCTCCTAGCAGCTTTTCTCATCGTGGTTTTCCCCTTGTGGGGTTTTCCACGTATATTTGGTGTTGTGTTGTGTTGTGCATTGTCTTCTTCTTTCATGTTCTTGCTTATGCATTAGAGTTTAAAGTATTTGTTTGTTCTAGAGGGTTTGAGATTTGATAGAATACTGATTCACCACCCCTCTCAGTATTCCAGCGTGTTCAACACTCATGTCTTCATTTTAGGCTGAAGAGTCATGAAGAGGCAACGGGGCTTTTACGGGAAATGCTGAACAAAGGCTACGATGAAACTAATAAGTGGGTAATGAAGTATGCTTTAACTATACAAAATTTAGCTACAAGAGGTGGTGATCCTTCTTATTATTACATTTTGATAACATGGTGACATTAATTGAGTAATGAAGTCAGTTTCATGATATTTAAAACTTTATATCCCTATGTGGGGCTGATGAGTTGTTGATGCATATCATTTGTTAAGACATCTTATCTACCAAGCTTTCTACACCTAATATATTGAATCATCCTGGAGGTTGTCAATATTATGAATCATGATAATGGTGCACCCCACTTCTGCAAGGAATGTTGATGATCTTAACCCTAATTATTGCTTGGATATTGTGATGCAATGTTATTTTTTGCCCTGGGAATGTATCCTGCACATGGAAATGTTTCTGGGGCAAAGAATTTGGTTTAAATGTTTCTGCAATCAAGAAAAGTTCCCTGTTTGTAAGTGCACATTGGTAAACATTTCTGTATGGTAGGAACATTCTATCTAAAAAATCGATGCAGGAAGAACAGAAGCTAAGTACTAACAAATTGCTTGTAATCAGAAGGAAACATGAAAGTTATTCTCGGCAAAGTTGCTTGAACCTTGGGTAAAATTGGGTTCATTTTCAGTTAGGAAGTGCACTTTGAGAAACATTTCTGTACAGAACCATTCCATCTACAAAATTGACACATAAAAAACATAAACTAACAATATACTAACTTGTTCGTAATCATAAGGAAATGTGCAATTTGTTCTTCACAAAGTGGCTGCGCTTGTTCATTAAAAGATAGTCATAAAAATTGTGGTTACTGTTCCGTTCGTTTGATATATAGGCATTGTCTTTCTCTTGAAAAAAATCACTATTTTGTGTTCTTGTGTATGTCTACATCGTGTTTTTTAGTTATCAGGTCCTGTATGCTGCCTTTTATTGTTTGATTTGCTCTTCGCTGCAATTAGCTTTCAAATTTCGCCCTGAAAGTGTTTTTTTTTGTCAATTGTACTTCTGAATATGATTCTTCTTAGTTGTGAATCCATTGTAAACTCGGTTTACAAATATAGGTTATTCAGATGGATGTGGTTGGATTTAAATTTACTTGAATGTTGTACATATATCTGTTCAATCAACTTTGACATTCCCTAGGTGGTTTGATTGTTTTAGATTTGCAGATTAACTGATAAGAGTTTTATGTTTTGTACGATTTCAATTTTCATTTCTTACCTTATAAATAACTCATTTTTGTGTGGTTCTGTTAGATTCGTGCAGGTCATCTAAGTGGTGATTGCCACTTCAAACGTGAGTTATTGCGAGGCTATGTTTCTATTCATGGGCATGAGCAAGTAAGATTTGTAGCTCTTAAGTTGACCCATGTTCTGGGTTGAATGTGTTTGTTCAATACACAAACCTTTTAAAATGAATATTATTAATTTATTACAATTTGTTATTGGTTTATCATGACCTTTAAAATAGCTTACAGGGATCTTCGTATGAAAAAACTAGTAGGGTTTAATGAAGTTTGCTAAATATAGATGAGCATGTTGTATTCATTTGCTAAAATTGGCTTATAAAATTTGGTCAAACTTCAACATATAGCTGATAAATGAAATTGGAGTAGAGGAAAGTACACTATAGTTATTTTTAGTGGGGAAATTGGGGATACTTTTAGGTTTTCCTGTGTGTGCATTTAAATGCAGTGATACATAGATGTCAAATAATTGGACAATTCGTTCTTTTTCCATTGGGAAAAAATTAAATTCTATATAAAGTAATAAGCATATAAACGTAAGTAAAGAGAAACTGCCTTTCAAAATGTTGCACAAGGCACAAACTCCTTACTATGATTTTGCAGGAGGTCAAATAACTAAATAGAGACACAATTATAATAGTCTAGATTTGATACAACACACAGATTCCATTCAGGATTTCAGAAGTGTCCATCACTCAAGACATTGGATAAATCAAATTCATGCATTGCCTTCTAAGGGCACCAAAATTAAAAACTCATTAAAATAAAGCAGAAGACAAATAATAGTTTTTAAAAATCCAGGAAAAACAAGAGTATAATTCCTCAATTTGATAACTTTATTAATATTTCAAGCTCCGTCTTCTAAAAGCACCAAACTTAAACCGATTACCATAAACCAGAAGACCAATTGTGGATTTAAACATTACATAATTAGATAGCTCAATTTCTATGTCATGCATTGCTAAAGGACCAAATTTTAAAACTCATTAGTATGAATCAGAGCCAGTAACAGATTTTAACAAATCTGGGAAAAGCAAGAGTAAAATAATGCTTATATGAAAGCCTTATGTCTAATTGTGAAGCCTACTGTCTTCCTCCGCGGGCTACATGTATACTATATAGTTGTATGTCAGAGTAGTAGAAAATTTCAAATTCTTCATTTATCTTGTTTGTACCTAAGCTTAGTTTTGATAAAATACTTAAATATTTTGTTAAAATAAAGGTTGATATCTTTGCTCAATTCTTGCAACTCTAATGACATTCCACCATCACTCTATGCTTCTTAATCTTGCACCAGGCAGTACTATTCTGAAAGTGAAATTAGTAGGATTAATTTCCTGTTGCAAGATTTTTCATTGATATAGTATATGCTTCTTTGTATGCCATGGAGTCTCCAAGCATGCAATGACACTTTGGAGATGGTAGATAAACAACACAGAGTAGTTTAGTATTCATCCAATCTGGCATTGTATGATGTTTCTGTTGGAAATGTTGTCATTGATGTCAAAGGTGAGAAGACATATAGTCATTGATGTCAAAGGCATGGTGTTATAAATGAAGTCATTAATATCAAGGCAAAGAGAAATGGCCCGTTATAAGAAGTTAACCGTTAAGATGCTATCTGTTATACACTATTGGATATTTGGAAGATTGATTCAGAGAGATATATGTTTAATTAAAGATTTAAACATAATGGAGAAAGTGTGAAGAGTTTTTATTAATGTTGGTCAACCTTTTAAAATAAGACAATTTTCAGATTATGAAGGGCAACACAAATAAGGAAAATATTCAATTTAAATATTTGAATAAGATGCTACGTATTAGAAGACAAGTAATATATTTAAACACATATTGGAGCAGCTAAAATATATACATCAAATATGAAAGAAAAAGGATAACCGGCAAATTGAATAAGACAAAGTGAATAAGACAAAAATGCTGACTTGTGAATAAAGACAAAATAAGAAGAGGCTGCGATCTTAATTAAAAAGGACGCAATGGTTATAATTAAAGAAGAGCAGCGATCTTAATTAAAAAGGAAGTAATGGTTATAAACTTATAATTAAAGAAAAGCAGCGATTATTTTAAAGGAAGTGATTCATTATGAGGAGGTATGTCCATTGTGTAGAGTGGTGACTCTCAAGGAAATCGTGCTCTTTCATGAGGATATAATAGGAGATAACTTGAGTTTAGAAAACATAGCAATAAAAATGTAACATCATATGAATTTGAGCAGGCCTTTGAGGAGAAAATAATTAAAAGAAAAATATGTGTATTGTGTATGAGCAGATTTATGAGAAGGGATATAAGTTGCAGCATCAACAATCAGAATTTTATGAAAGCAATTAAATGAAATATCATATGAATTAAAGCAGAATTCACACAAAAATAAATATGAAAAATATCTCAGATGTGTAAGGATAGCAGATGTTTATGAAGAATGCATGTTGAAGATAAGGACATATCAATATAATGCAGTTGTATTTAAAACAGATCTACAGCAATATAGATCAGAATTTTGTGAAAAGAAAAAGAATGCCAGTGAGGAGCAGCGATGATGTGAAGCAATACAAAGAATATTTCTAAGTTATAGTAAAAGAGAGGGAGCAGAATATAAAGAATAAAACTGATTTATTTCAAGAGCAAGTATATACCTATTTGTGATTAGATTTGTTGGTGCATAATAATAACCAGATTTGTGAAGGAAAAGAGTGATTAAATTTGGACCAGATTGTGTGAAGGAGAATATCAGATCAGCCATTGAATCTTAATAGAGGTTGAAGCCTCTTGCTGGGTTGGAGCTCAGTTTGTGTGTGGGGATTGGAGCCTATCAAGTAGAGGTTGGAGCCTCTTGCTGAGTTGGAGCTCAGTTTGTATAGAGATTGGAGACTTTGATAGTAGGTTGGAGTCTACAAGAAGAAGAAGATTAAACTATAATATATAAGCAATATTGTGCTGTGGTTTTTTCCTTAAAGGGTTTCCACGTAAATCGTGTGTTCTCATTGTGTTCCTAATTGCTAGATCTTACTTGAATGTTCTTATTGTGTTTGGTTAAGTTTTGAGAAGTAAAAGATCGTTAGATATTGATTCACTCACCCCCCCCTACCCTTAGTATCACCCTGTGCTTTAACAGTTTGGTGGCATCATTGAAGATAATAGATGGAGAGAAGACGTGACTAATGGTTATCTCTCTATGTATTGTAGTGTGTTAAGGCTTTATATATGCCACTGTACTATGGATTGCAAATCCGGGCTAGAGGTTACAATAAATCATTAAGTTTAGTGATCGAATTTGATTTTGTCATGCCTCTGAAAATTGCAACACTAAAGTATAAAAATAACCAAGCATTGAAATGCAATAAATGACAAAATACATATTAAAAATATAAAAATAAATATTAGCAACTTAATATTATTATAATTATAATTATCATAATATATTATTATAATTATAATTATATAATATTAAATATATTAAAAGATATATATATAACTAATATAAGAATAAATACATTAAAAACAAGAAAATATATAAGGTATTACAGCATCAATTTTAATTGCAATAGATAAAGGCAGTGATCATGAGTAAAGACAAGTCCGCGATTAAAGGAATATATGAGGCAAATAAAGTGAAGGGCAGTGCTTAAGCTAAGGCAGTCATTAATAAATAAATAAAAAGAAGAACCTAGATTAGTCAAGGCAGTGATAAAGTTAAACAAAGGGGCATGCCTCTTCAAGAGGTTATCTCCCTTCTAAGAGATGTGTCATTTCATGGGGATACATAAGGAAGGTGGAATCATTTGCAAAAGATATGGAATGGAAGAAAACAAATAAGAAATCAGGAAATGAAATAAATAAGTCTGATATGGAGAGATCAGCAAATGTAATTAAAACTGCATTTAGAACAACAGCAGTATGCAGTATGCATTTTACGTATATATATATATATATATGTATTATATTCAATTATGCAATAATGCAGCAATTATTGAGTCTTCTAAGTAATTATGATTCTTTAATATAAATGTGGATAATAGATTTTGATTTGTTTGATTTACACCTAAGTTACTGATTCGTTTTTGGATTCGGGTACGGGTACGAGAATCTGGTACAGGATTCGGTCAATTTTTTTTTGAGGTTGGGTACTGTTGTGACCTTTTCACACATCACCCCATTCAAAATGGGGACCCCCTAATTTTTGCTCCGTTTGGGTCTTTCGGCTTTGGTTTCGCGTCTCTCTCTCTCTCTGTTTCCTCCGTCTTTTTGATGATGTACCTATCTTTTGGCCTAATTTGGATTTTTGACTAAGTTTGGAGTGTAGTTTGATAGATTAGGGTTTTCATTCTTCAGGCTAGTTTGAGGTCAAATTGAGTTGGAAAATTGAAATCTAAGCTTGGCACTGCGTTCAGGAAGCTTCAGGCAAGTTCCCATTAAAATTTTGCTGAATTCTGACAACTTACTATTTTTAGTAAGTACTCAATTTGGGACCTTTTTCTCTGGACTTTTGAATTTCTAACCGCTACACCACGTTTAGGACCCTTAAAAGTGCTTACCTGCAAAATTTGAGCGAATTCTAACAACTTTCTATTTTTAGCAGTTCTGGCTTTGGGAGCCATTTTAGGGTTTGCATGTATGATTTTTCAGTGCATGTCAGGATAGTCTTTCTGGGTTTTTTGAGAGCTTCGCAATGGTATAACATGCAAGTCAAGTTGATGACTTACTATTTTTAGTAGGTGCTCGCATGCAGACTAGTTTTCTGGGTTTTTCTAGGTTTTTTAAGATCTCCTGGGCAGTATGACATGCAACCACATCCGATAGTCAGTTGGTCACTTTTCAAGCACTTACTATTTTTAGCAGGTTCACTCTAGCAGCCCCCAGATCTTCAGTTTCACGAGCAGAGCAGTCCAGAACAGAAACAGAGTCAAACGGAGGTCAATTGAGGCACATGCAAGTCAAATTAGGGTTTCAAACTTTGGTGCCTAAAATGAGGGGTAAAACTCGAGAAAAATGAAAAATTGGTGTATCCCATTGCGATCAACGTCTTTCAAGGGATCTACTGGTAAAATTTGAACGCAATTTGCATACTTACTATTTATAGTAAGTCACCTCCAGAATAGGGCTAAAAATAGCAGGTCAACACGAAAGGAAAGTGTGAATAGGTCAAATAGGTCATGAGGATCACGTTGCGAAAATTTCAAGTCAGGAGGAATTGCAAAAGTTCGAGAATCAGGGATTTACTAAAAATAGAAACCAAGGGCAAGCCAGTCAGAATCGGCTAAGTATTCGAGGGTCACCTTCAGAATTTTCCTTAAACACTCCAGATGCAAAATGCTTAAGGCATGCAAGAAAAATGGAAGCATCACCTCCCAAGTGCGCCCAAGCTGAGAAGAGGGAGCTTGAAAAATCCGAAGTTATAAAATGGTAGGAGGCCCCTCAAATGCGCCCACCTTGAATGAGATAGTGGCATCAAAATCTTGCTAGGGTGTGGAAAAGTGGAAGCTTGACCTCTCATATGCGCCCAAGTTGAGAAGGGTAGCAAGAAATTTTCCAAGTGATGAGAAGTTGCCTGACCACCCCCTCAAATGCGCCCTAGGCATCAAGATGGAAGTAGAGAGCCCTAAATGCGCCCATCCTATGTAGGAGGCCTAAGAAATTTCTAAGTGTTTGAAAATGGAAGCTACCACCCCCTAAATGCGCCTAGGTTGAGAAGAGAAGCAAGTTGTTGAGAAATATTTTCAAGAGTAAAAAAATTGCCCGACACCCCTTCATATGCGCCCTAAGAGGAAGGAGTTGATCAAAAGTTTCTAAGGCATGGAAATGGGAGTAGACCCCCTTCAATGCGCCCATCATATAGAAGAGGTGAAAGAGTTTGGCTAAGGCATTGAAAATGGCAGTACACCCCCGTAAATGTGCCCATCTTGTAAGGTGGCATCAAGAAGTTTCTAAGGCATTAAAATGAAAGCAACACCCCTAGAATGCGCCCTCAAGAAGAAGTGGTTTGAAAAAATTTCTAAGTCATAAGAAGTGGAAGAAGACCCTCTTAAATGCGCCTAAATCACGAAGGGGAGGAAGAAAAATTTGCTAAGGCATGAAAACATAATAAGACCCCTCAAAGTGCGCCCAAAAGGAATAGGGTGAGGAAAAGTTTCTAAGGCACAATTTCAAGATACACAAGAGGCAGAATGCGCCCAAGGAGTATAAGATGGGCAAAATTTTTCCAAGGCTAATAAAATAAAAGCACATGGGTCTAAATGCGCCCTAGAAGAAGTAAGGTAGAATAAAAATTTTCTAAGGCAAATGAAAATGAAAGAGGACCACCCAAATGCGCCTAAGATGAGTAAGTGCCAAGAAATTTTTCTAAGACATGGAAAATGGAACTACACCCCCCCCAAATGTGCCCTAAGAGGAGGAAGTGGTGTAAAATTTTTTTCGAAGGAGTTGAACATGAGAGCATCAGGGGTGAAATGCGCCCAAGTTGAGGACCCCTCTAAATGTGCCCAAGGGGGAATGGATGAAGATATGAAAATTTTCTAAGGTGAGTAATGAAGCAAAAGCCTTCTAAATGCGCCCTCAAGGTGAGAAGTTTTTTTTTTCTAAGACGTGAAGATGAGAACATAAGGGTCCAAAGGGGCCCTAGAGAGAAGGTTTGATGTTTGGAAAATGACTAAGTCAGAGAATAAACAAGACCGCCCCTCTCATATGCGCCCTCAAGATGAAGTGAAACTCAAACATCAGGCTCCTTAGAGAAGATGGACAGTACAGGTGAATGAAATTGCTAAGGCAAGAAGATGAAAACATTAAGATGATATGCGCTCTAGCACACGGACGTTATATGCGCTCATGATGAAAAGTTATGAGGAAAGCAAAGTTTTCTAGAGAAAAATGATGAACTCTATCGGATCCAAAAATCAATTAGACCTTGGAAATCAAAGCATGGAAATTAGGTAAGTGAAGTGGATTTATACTATAAGTGTTTTGATGCTCTTCTTTTTGTTTGTTTTGCAGGATGAACTCAGGTGAGGCAGGTGGCAAGAAAGAAATGGTCGAGTCCAAGATAGGAAAATCCTTCAAGATCAGGATGGAGAAATAATGAAGGCCCAGGCATTAGAGAGTTAAAAAATGACAGTAGGATGGATTGAAGAACAAAGTAGAGGAAGTGTGAAGACCTTCTTCGGCGACGGCCCAAAAATGTTATCCAACATACTTCGCACAACCCAAGATGCAATGACAACTAGGAGGAAAATCATCATCAAACAGGAGAAAGAAGTTGCAGTCTGGGAGTCTTTGATTGAGAACGTGCCTGCCATGTCAGTTCAAGAAGTAGAAGCTGCATTGGCCAGATTCATCAAATTTGCAGTCAAAGAGAAGAACAATGGGAACGCGTTTCTGGATGAGAATCTTCTGGAGGATGGTGGGCATTAAATGCTCATAGTGGTCAAAGGGAGAGAGTGGGAATCTTTTGCTCATTTATTCCCCCACTCCTCTTTGTGGCGGTTTTTAGGGCAGAATCTTGACTAGGGCATATGTGGCTCAATCTGAGCCCTTCATTGTAAGTCACTTTAAGCCGTCCTTTGGATTTGGCCATCTATAAAAGGGGCATCCCCCCTCATTTGTACATTATTAGATCATTAGAAGATTAGAATAGAGGAGCATAGAGAGATAGCATAGCATAGATTGATTGATAGCATAGCATAGATTGAGGAGGAAGGAAAGTTTTCAAATTGAATGCTTTGTAAGAGATTGTTGTGAAGACTCCTATAATAAAAAGAGTTATCATTGCTTGTGGTTTCATCTTTTATTGTGGGTAGCTAGCAAGATTTCTTCGTCCTTCCAATTAACTTAGAATCTTAAAGTAGAGCTTAGAGTAAAATAGATTTTATTTCATGCAAGTAGATGGTAGTTGTGGAATGTGGTGTTTAATTTGAGCAAGCTTCGCTAATCCATACCACTAGCGGGCTCACTGATGGTGAGTTCGCCTTGTGTGGTCAACTGGAATGTTGTGGACCTAACTTCAATTACGGTTTATATGTTGGTATGCGTCGTCGTGATGGTATCTTCATGTTGAATCGTGATCTGAATATCTCTAGCTACTCCTTGGAAGATTGCACCGGTTCTGTGAAAGTTGTCCAAGGTGAGGCAAAGTAGAGCTTGGTTGAAGTTTGCAAGAGTTGATCTCCACGTCTCGCGCTTAGATTAGACTATAGCATTTCTAATCCCTACAACCATTCAATTCAGTATTTTCTGGGTTAGTTTAGGAACTCAAGCTTCAACGATAAATCTTTCGAATCATGAAAACCCCTTTCTCTTTAATCTCCGATTGAACAATTACATAAGTCCCCCTTGAGATACCAGCAAATCACATCAAGCCAACTGAGACTATGTCCACTACATGAAGGAACCTTGGAGTTGAATGCATGATCTTTCTTGCAATCTTAGCATGCAAGATATTTTGATCAAGAGAGGATAGAGTAACCGTTGGTAACTTTATTCTGTGTTGTGCGGTCATTAAACACCCGTCAACAAGTACGTTAATACAAAAACATATAAAAATCATAAATATATACATATTTTCAGCAGAAATTAAGTTCATAATACACCACCATATTAATAGTCAAATAACATAGCAAAAATACACCACCACTTTATACTCAAAGAGTCAAATGTCATGATATAGATTCTAGAATTATAAATTAAAGTTCAAACTTCAAACATAAAAATGTCAAGTGTTTACAATCAGCCATTAATAATTATTGATCATCGATCAATCTGAATCATATGGGTCATCAAAAAAAGCAGCATCATCATTATCATTAGATTTGCTGATATGCAGGGTGGATGGCACTTCCAAGGATTTGCCATCATCTATACAAACAAGATCAGTCCATTGGATGCTTATAAGAGACTGAGCACATTTCAGATCAATGATTTAATAGCTTATGTTAGGTTTCCCTCTCAATTAATTAAATAAATAAAACATTAGTTTCTGCATTCACATGATTTCTTTTCCTAAGTACAGACAGTGAAGAAATGTACCCCATTGGAGGCCTCTGACCGAGTCCATTGTAGGTTGCGTTGGCTTGAAAGAACAAACAAATACCCAACAGTGTTAAAAACCAAACATAGACCATTTTCATGTTTTAGCAATCTCCAAAGCAGATATTAGAAAGATAGAAAGAAAGGCATTCATATTTACAAGGTTAATTTGCTATCCCATATATAGGTTTCAAGCTCTCCATCGCAACCACTTATTTGGGTTTTTCTCTTGTTATTTTAATATACTTGTGTAATTGATACACTAAAAGGTATGCTTCTAACGGTGCTTGAAAAAAATGTTTAAATCATGGTCTAAAAGCCTTAAAACCATACCCACAGAGCACTCATCGTACCTTGGACGTATTTGCAGTTTGAAAAATGAATCTTGGACGAATTTGTATCGTATCGAATCCGAATCACGAATCCGTATCGTATCTGGGCTTTGCTAGGGACGAATCGGTAACTTAGATTTACACTAAGCAAACATATGGAGGAGAAGAGGAAATGCAAGGAAGGGGAGCGGATACGAGATCACCAACTAAGTAGACCACCACATGTTGGATGTCCAATGTGCTTGCCACTTGTGGCCAAGAGGGTGAGTGTTCGCTCTTGGGCTTAGATAGGGGGATTTTCGGGCACCCTATTGCGATTTCCTTTCCAACCTCTACGATGGTTGATTGTGGAGAAATCACAAATCATAAGAAGGATGGATAAGGCAACATGGATAGGGAATGCAGATACAAGTTTACCCACTAAGTAGACCACCCCATGCTGGATGTCCAACGTGCCTGCCACCTGGGGCCAAGAGGGTGAGTGTCTGCTCTTGGGCTTAGTGGAGATAGCTTCGGGCGGAGTTATCATGTTTCCCATCCAATTCCTTTTATGATTAAACTCCCATTATTCATTTGAAATAATTGAGTATTTACATGGTTCAAATAGATGAGACATTTATGTTGATCATATGAATTATATTCCAATAATAGCTAACATGATTGCAGGACCTAAACCAAGATTTATCTTGCTTAAAACATTAAATTTGGTAAGTTATAACCCTAACTACATTAAACTTGTGATGCTAGGGCAAGATTTATGACAATCCCAAAAAGGGGACATTACAGATTTGATATACTTTAATAAATCAGTAATCAGCAATAATAAGAGCAGAAATAAAGAATTATGGCCGTTACAAGATCATCCACTAAACAAAGAACATCAATATATGTGGGAAAACCCTTCCGAGTAAAATGATTAGGAACGCCACCAAAGAGAGCTTCAAGCTTGTATCAATCTGCAATAAGAGAATACATAATACACTAAGTGAGTTTGAGAGAAAAAGTTGCTTGCTGATGCATAAAAACAGTTTGTTGCCAAAAAAGCATCAAAACACTTCATATTTTTACAATTCTTTCATCGAGCTCTCACTTCTTCAACATGTTGACGACATTTAGTGCATTTGCAAGCGATTTCAAAGGATTTTGGGTGTATGTAACCTAAAAATGAGCCTTCTTCTGTTTTTGATTTTTAGATTTTTGTTTTGTTTTTCTTTGTTAATCCAGGATTTAATTATTCTATGTTTTACTTTTTTCTATTATTTGACTAGTTGCCAAGATTCAAGTTAACATTCTATAATCTCTATTTCTTTTTTGTTTATGCTTGGGTTTCAAATTCAATTTTTTCTTTAAGATATGGCATCGAGTGGCAATTTAGGGACCTTTCTTGGAAGCATGGAACTGTAGAGGGAGAAATAAGACAAGTAGTGTGTAAATTGTGAGAAGAAGATGAGCACCTCAAATATCATCTTGCATGGATCTTTGGAAGAAATCTTTCACTTTGTGATAAAGTAGAGCCCAATGTTATAGGAGAGGTTATGGTTCTCGTTTCTTCCTACGAGGAGGTTATTAATAATTATGGCTCTAATTGCACATGTGATATTACATTGCACTAGACACTATAATATATGAGATATATGATTATATATATTATCACTGTTGAAAACTTGAACTTGACACTAACAAGTAAATAACTACAATCAATGATGTGTAATAGTGTATTGAACTTTTTTAATCTATCATCTGATGAATGAATAAAACTACTCATTAGTTCTCTAAATTCAGTTTTATGCTCATATTTTAAGACTATTTTGTAAATATGTGTTTTTTCTATGTTTAGAATTTTTGTCTGAGTTTTGACCAATTTTTATGGAGTCATTAAGTCAGTCAAATTTGTGTTGGTTGAGTTTTGCTGAGTTGTGAGTTTTTAAACTATGGTTACAAGCATCATTTTAGAAGGCTCTTGACATTTTCCACCAATCTAGGTGTCCATCTCCACAAAAGGACAAATGCAGCCCACTAAAAGATGAAACAACTACCTAGATGCCCAAATGAGACAATCAACTTTATAACCCCCATCTTACACATCTTACAACGTCATAGATGCTTTGTACAACAAAACTCCCCATCATAGATTGCCATTGATTCCCTTCCACTTCATGCCAAGTGGCCAAGGACACATTACTAATGTAAACCCCTATTCAATGGCCCTTACAATCAATATTGCCAAGTGTTCAAAAGAATATTCCACTCCACATGTGCTTCCAACTGCTAAATGGGCATCCCATTTCACTCATTCCATGATCTTTGGAGATACACATAAGATAATATTTACAACATTGGAGTCCTAGCTAGCATACAGATTACAATATTGTTTACAAAGACTTGTAAGGTGAATATCACACCTAGTCCTAATACTATGGTAGTGTAGATATAGGAATTTAATGAATATGTAATAGAAGTGTTTATTACAGGGCAGAGTTAGATTGTATATGGTGGCTTTCAACATATCATTATATTGAATAAGGAAAATAAGTTAAGGTTGGAATTTTTTGTGTTATTTTAATGTGTATAGTATATGAAATCTAGTAACCCCTTCTTTCATTGTCAAACTTGTGCTTCTCAATTTGATGCTACAGGTCTGATACCTTCTCCTTTTTATTTTGTATTAGCTTTGACTGAGGTCAAGGTCCCATAAGTTGGTCTCGTTTTACCTGACTAATGCAAATATTTCCAAACTTCAAGAATTCCAATGAAATTGATTACTCTCCAACACATTAAAGGAGACAAGAATTCAAGTTTTGCTGAAACCTCTCTTTGTATGATTTGAATCCTTGGTGTTGCGGCACTTGTAAGGTTGTCTATTCTGTTAATGACCTGGTTGCATTTTTGTTCATAGAGATACCTGGCATTAAATATTGTTATATGTGTTTGAGAAGGCTCTGAACTGGCTTGCATATGCATGGCTCTTTGCACTGGAGGCATTTGTTTTATCTTTCTGCTAAAGAAGTTTTAGGCAGAAAGAAAGCTTTTTAGATGTAAGTTATATATACATTAGTGGGTCTTAACCATCCATTTGGCCTTCAGATGACAAGCTTCCTGAAGAAAGACAGACAAAGCCTGAAGAATATGAGAATGCTGGAATCAAGGATGAGATCATGTAAGTGGCAGCCTTGAGGAGCCTATCAAGGGCACTATTATGAGATTGCTGGAGAAGATGGGCTACAAAAAACTTGTAATGGATGAGATGAGTGAAAGAGACGAGTATGGGCATAAGATTTCATTGGGAGGTTCTTAGAAAGGAAAAAACAAGAAACTCTCACTTTACATCTTCTCTATGGAATGGATTGTCTCACAGGATGAATAGCAGGTTTACTTCAGCCAGGGATGCATTCAAAGCTATTGTAACTTTAACTGCAGAGAAACACTTAGATTGTGAGAATTATAATGTCGAGATTTTGGCACACAAGGATTGTTTAGAATACATTAAGATCAAGGAAGACGAATATCCAACATAGTTGAATCCCGTAGAAGATACCCCAAGATAACTCTGGCTTTGCAGGGGATGTTAGTTGCCATAGATGGGCTGCTCAAGTCCTTGAGGAGGCTAAGGATGATAGGGGGATGAGAATTGCACTTAAAGGACTTGAAGTGAAAAACAATGAGTCAATTGTGCTCTCATTATTAGGTCAATGGACATTTGTGATCCTCAATCCTAAAATATGCAAAGGAAAACGAAGAGTGGGAAAAGGTAATGGTGAAATATTACAGCTAGTTTGTGATGCAGAAAAATTAGGAGACTCTACTCTACCTCTTTTGAAAGAATATTGTCAAGTGTAAGTGGATTTACAAAAACAATCTTTACTTGTGATGGATTTGTTTAGAGATATAAGGTATTCTTGATAGCTAAGGAGCTGCTTGGAGACTTATCCACTTATTGCTTAAGATAGTCAATCCACACTGTTCTTGCTATAGCTGTGAATATTGAATGGGTGGTAAAAGTTACAACACACTGAAGTAAAAATGTGCCTTCATCAAATGGGATTTGAAGGAAGAAATCTGTATGGAGCAGCCACTAGGATTTGTGCAGCATTATGGAGAGACTTAGTTTGTTTGTAATCTTTGTAAGTCTTTATATGGGTTGAAGCAAGCTCCTTGAGAATGTTATGAGAAGATTGAGAAATTCTTTCTATCTGCAAACTTCACCAAATGCGAGGATTTTGTGATACATTCAGCATACCACCCACATGGGAATTATGTATCGCAAAGAATTTTTTAGACTGCACAAGAGATGTGGATTAGAGGGAGTATACTTCAGGATATTTTGTTTGTCTCAGATCTGGTCTTGGTACTTGAACATGCATAAAACAGGACATTGCTATATCTGCCACTGAGGAATAATCTAAGAGAACAAGTGAATGTACCGTAGAAGACCTCATGTATAAGGAGCTATTAATAGAGATTGGATTATTACAGTACTTGCCAGCTCTCTTATACAATGATTGTCAGGGATATATTGCTATTGCTTACAATCGAGCAGAGAGATAGTGGACCAAGTATATTGAAGTCCACATGCATTTCATTTGGCACTAGATTTAGGATGGGCTCATGGACCTGAGATTTGTGAGGAGTTAGTGATAGATTGTGGACATATTCATGAAGCCATTGATACAGGTAAAGTTCGTTCAATTGAGGAACATGCTCAGGCTTTTTGAATCTGTCATCAAGAGGGAAAATTTCCTCCCTTTTGTAGGGTAATTACAATATTAATGCCTTCTCTAGGCTCTATCAGTAATGATTTGGGGACGAGGGATGGAGGGAATGTTTAGAGTAAGATTTGTCTCTGTTATTGTGCCTTTGTAGGTCCTTGGTGACCATGTACATAAAAAACATAACACAGCTTACATGTATTTGAAAAAAAGACAAACTATAGTGAATAAAATTGAAAAAATAATGGATATATTATTCATTTAAGTATATAGCTATTAAATAAAATAGTATCTAAAACTGCAGATTTAAGTAGAAATAAAATTATATCTAATATTTTAGATATCTTAAATAACACAAGTAAATAGATTTAATGTACGTCATAAATAAATTTAGTGTAAGTTATATATAAATATATAATATTTATTATACATTAAAAAAATCAAATCAGAAGAATCAGGAAAAATAGTAAGTAAACAAACTATTGAAATCACTATTTAATTCAGTAAATTAAATAGTAAATAGCTATGTACTTAATAAATAAAAATATAATAAATAATATAATTTATAAGCTATTGTAGTTATCTTAAATATATGTATTTAAAAGATGTCAGAAATATCAAATTCCTGGTACTTCATTGAAATTGTTATTTAGGATAGATGGGTGCCTTGGAACTGATATCCCTTGGCATCTTTTAGATCGATGTATTCAAGATATCTATACTTGTATATGTTATTATGTAGTACATTGGGATGCAATCAATGTATAGGCTCTTACCTTAAATCATTATTAATTATATACATATTTATAAGAGGCTATGCTCACATTGTTTGTCATAATTTACTCCAAAAAAAAACATAAAACGAGAAAGAATGCAGAAGAGGTCTAAAAGTAGCAATTTCAAAATAGTAGTCATATGATTTCCACAGTCCATAATGTTAAGAGCAAGAAATTTCTGGATTTGACTGTGTGAGTTTTTTTCCTTCTCAATGTTTCGGATCAAACTTCATGATCCATCATCAGGAGAGCAACAAGATGAGAGAAGAGAATTGTCCAAAATAAGCAATAATCCAAAATCTTACATATAAGTGAATTCTTTATTTAGAAAAAGCATAGTGTCCAGGAAATTCCAGTATACAAATGAGGACCCTATCATGCATCTGCAATTTTTTGGTGACTACATTTATATATAATATAGATGCACCCTTATTTAGTTACTTGGTGTCCTAATTTTAATGGCATCCCTGTCCCTGTCCTGGTATTCATACTCCTATTTCTCCAAGAACTATGGGAAAAAAGCGATTTAATATTTTAGCCAAGCACAATTTTGGTGTTTCACAGTAATAACAAGGGAATTTAATATAAGTCTAGATACCAATCAAATTTAAAGTAGTTGGTGACAGGACAGAGATATTGACATGATAGTATTTTTATGGAAAAATACACAAACAAACACAGCATTTAATCATATGTAGTAATTAGTGGTAATGTTGTCACACAGGACTAAAATAGGCCTGGATTTTGTGAACTTACGAATCAAATTTTAATTGCCAGCAATAGTTCTCACAAAGATACGAACACAAAAATATTTTTCTTGGTGGAAAGAAAGACAGAGAAATACAGGCAGTAATTAATATATGTACTTTCAAATATAAAATTGAAATGGATAGTGGCAGACGTGCAAGGTCAGAGTGGAGTCAAATGCCATCAAATTGGTTATTCTGCAGGGTCTATTCAGTTTGAGAAGACAGTGGTTGTTCTGCTGCAGGTAGTATTTGGTCAGCATCCAAATCCTCCATCTGGAGATAGCTTGTTTGTATCTATCATCTTCATAATCATATCGAAATATCACCATCAGCCTCTATATCTCAGGAGAAAGCCTAACTCAGAAGTTAGAACAAAGTCTGCACTTGCAGAAAACAGTCTTTCACCACAGAAAGTATAAACATGCTCACCACAATGGCAACTTTAGCCTATGGCCTAGCTTCAGCAAAACAAGGGCTAAAAGTAAAAGCTTAGAGCCCTTTCTAGAAACAGTTTTACTGTGCCTTTTCAACTTATGTGATGTTAAATGTTTGATGATCCCTTACTGTGAATGTGAACCAACTTAACTAAGTCCATGCAGATTTATTACAAATTTACAATGTCTTAGACATATTTTTATTTATTTCAGGCAGAAGTGTCAGCCAGAAATCTGAAGTGTAGCTGAAATTCTGATCAGATTACAGCAATAGATTGCATAGCTGCATTTATATAGATCGCTCAATTGTATTTATGAGCTGCAAATGTACATGGCTGGAAAGCCGGTACTTGCTAGTGTATGTGTGCTTATAGTGAGTGAATTTCTTTGCCTTAACATATTGCAGATAGTTAACAAAAAGTTACAATATATATAGGCCAAAAGGCCAATCCATCACAAAACTGTTACCATACAGAGTACAACTCAGAAATCCAGAAGGGACCCAAAACTGGGAGCATTACAAGAAGCTCTAAACAACAAAAACTATAACAAGACCAGACTTGGTAAGGAAATATCAGGCTACATCAACAGATTAAAAAACAGGACAGAGATGGTTTATTTCAGCAGCCTCTTAATGTATTCCTCAGCATACACTGCTTTCTTTCTTCTTTCTTCAAGATCGTCTAAAGCAGAGTCATACTCAGCCAAGTGAACTTCAACTTCATCATCCACAAATGCCTCAAACCAATCTGTGCCACTCTCCCATAGCAACCTCATCTTTCATCTATTTATTAAATTATTAGTAATTCAAGGAGGGAGAACCACCTTGATCTTCTGCCTTAACCACTGAGTCACCTCGCTGTACTGGAGTACCAAGTTTGTCCTGCAACCTGTAAATTGGTACCCACTAAACTACTACATCCAGTTGCTACTCATCTTGTTCCTTTTCTGTGTATGGTGAGAGAGCTCTGTTTCAACAGTTTATGAAAGCCTTTCTTTGGAACCTTCAATAATAGAGAAACCTGCAAAGTAACAGAGGAGAGAGGGACTTTATGACAAAAATCAGCAAGTAACCTCTTTTTATCCGAAAATAACTTATTGTTCCTTGCTTTTCACAAAGCCACAATATCTCTGTGGACTTCCTGCAAAACTTACACAGGTTACTATGAGAATTGACATAACCAAATAAATAGCAGTCCAAGAAATGCAATCTTTACTTTACCATACAGTCTATTGTCTAACCGCCCAAGAAAACACTCCAAACAGCCTTAGTATAAGGACACTCAAAAATGAAATGAGAGCAGGGCTCCTCCACACTGCAAATAGAACATGTGGACACAGAAAGACCAAAAGAAGCCAAAGAAGATTCAACGACCAACTTTTGAATAAGCAATAGCCAACGAAAACAAGACTTCTTAGGTTCAATCCAAGAAGACCAAATAAGAGATAACCTATTATTCCACAATTTGGGGGAGTCCTTTAGGCCCCACTTATTATTCAAGTAAACAAAATTTCTTGGGATAAGGTGTAATGTCCCCAATTTGGGAATTACCCTAAAATTTTCCCTAGAATCAGAAATTTCATTAAAATAAGAATTGTAAGATAGCTAGAGATATAACTTACCAATTAAATGCCTTTTAACAAGATAAATCCCGATTTAGGTCCTGCAATCATATCAGACAATATATATATATATATATATATAAAGATATAAAGCCAATTATTTCTATTAGGGTTAATAATTACACATATGAGTACAAATAGGTAAAATCATCATAACTCATTAGATAAGCCATGTTACATCTATACTTATTTTTAGTATTCAATCACAATAGGTTTGAATGAGGGAGCATGATAGGTTGGCCCAAAGCAAACCCCACACTAAGCCCAAGAGCAGACACTCACCCTCTTGGCCCCAAGTGGCAGGCACGTTGGACATCCAGCATGGGGTAGTCTACCTAGTGGGGTGTTGGTATCTACCCTCCCTATTCATATCTTCTTATTCATCCTCTTATGACTCGTGATTTCTCCAACAATGAACCATCGTAGAGGTTGGGAAGGAAATCACAATAGGGTGCCCGAAAATCCTCCTATCTAAGTCCAAGAGCAGACACTCACCCTCTTGGCCCCAAGTGGCAGGCACATTGGACATCCAGCATGGGGTGGTCTACTTAGATGGTGATCTCATATCTGCTCCCCTTCCTTGCATTTCCTCTTCTCCTTCACATGATTGCTTTCCGGGTTATAGATAGATTAATGATTTAGAATATACATTTCACAATATCACACCATAATTATTGATTCTATTATTCATACCACTATTCTTGTATTAAATAGAATTATTGCTGATTATATATGCATCTTCAGACTGCTGTTGCGATTTAGACAGATCTAACTTTAATACTGCTTCCTTCTTGGGATGCTGATCGCTGCTCTTTTTGGATTAAGTACTGCTCCTTGGTTCGATCTATCTATTTTATCGCTGGATGCTGTTTTCCCTCTTATGGGGATCGATGTTCCTTTTTATATAATTCCTTCATGCCCTTCCCCTCATCGTGGTCTTCTCCATTTTATATCTTAATGCCTTCATGAAGAGGGACGACTCTTGGGAAGTTGCTGCTCTTTCAGGAATGGGCACAACCTTTCTCATAAGTCGCTGCCCTTCAATATTAATCTTTATTTAATTTCAACTAATAACATTAGTCAATCTCTTTACACCTGCGATTTATATGTTAATCCCAAGGTTACCCCAAGTTTCCGGGACGGGGACGGCAGGGGACGGCGGGACGAGTCCCCAAGTTTCCGATTTTTGAGGCCAAAATTAGGGACGGCAGGGGACGGCTATACAAAAATATAGGGAAATTTTAAAAAAAATAGGGATATTTTAAATATTCAATACATAACATGAATAAGGCATGCATAATACACATTATAGAACATTAACATATAACATTTGTGTTCAACATTATGCCAATACTCAATACGCATTCAAAATTAACATACACGAATCATGAAACAACCTCCAAGTTATAATTTATAAACTTATATCAAAATGCCCAAAGGCTACATTGCTGCCATATAGTTTTAAAGTTTTAGTTTGCTATGAAAATCAAAATACAATATCGTATGTCAATAATGAATACAAATTTACAAAATAAACAAAGAGCACTGCTGCCCCTAATCATCTCTCATAACTGCATCAAAATCAGAGTCATCCTCTGAGTCATGCCACCATAATGCTCCTCCTCAGCCAATGGGACCCCAACCAAGCCCTCAGCTGTCTCCTCCTCATCTATCTGAGCCGCGTCCTCGGGATCAATATCCCACCGTAGAGCTGGAGTCTGTCGATACTCTGGAGTCTGTCGATCCTGAAGCCGAAGAGCACTATGAACAGCCACTAGCTTCTCTGCTCGTCTAGAGGTAAGTCTATTCCTCTTGACAGAGTGGATAAAGCCATATGTAGACCAATTCCTCTCTGCAGCAGAGGAACTAGCAACCTGTGCAAGAAGGCGAGTGGCAAGTATCTTCAACTGTGGTGTATCTCTCCCATGATAGGTCCACCATCCAATAGGGTTCCCTTGAGCTAATATAGCTCTATCCAACCTCGCCTGTGGTTTGCTCAAGTTTGGGCCATTAAGATTAGCAAAGTCTAGAAATTGTGACCGAAGTATTGAAGCTTGCTCGGCTGGATAAATCTTTTCAATGGCCCGTGTGAACCCATCTAAAACCTCAGGATCATCACATGGAGGCACCCTACCATCCCTTGGTGCATACCATTTTGGATTTAGAGCAAAGGCAGCCATATGAAGCGGGGTGTTCATTGTATTCCACCTCCGCGTCACAATGGGCCTAATGTGTTGCTCATATAAATCCAAAGTGGGGTCCTTTGCCAAAATAACTTGCCTGATCTTCCCAAGCATAGTGTCAAATGTCTCATATATCTCTCCAAGACTAGGAGAGTCTGTATCAGCATATCTAATGACATCTACAATGGGCGAGATAAAGGAGCAAATATATCTGCAAAATGCAAACAAAAAGTTCAAAATAATTAGTTGACAAGTTATTTGACATGTTAGAAACTTCAAAAGTTGGAACATTGGACAATAAAATTAAAATATTAAAATCAGAAATTTAATATGAAAATCAGCCATCTAATATGTCTTACCTCACATTGGCCCACCAATCATCATCGAGGATCTTTTGCTTGATGCTCTTTCCTTGAGTGGAACTTGCATTAGGCCATCTAGTCCACTCAGCATTAACCATCATTAGTTGTAGAGGCTCATGCACCTCAAGCATCCTCTCCAATAGGATGAAGTAGGTGGCATATCTACATTCATTAATTCAATGATTCATTAAAAAATAAAAATTTAAAACAAAATCAGATTATGAATACAAATTGAAAGTGAAACAAAATGAAGTAAATGGCATACCTTGTATCAACAGGTTTGAGAAACTCCTTCTTTGAAAATGTCCTGAAAAGAGCAAGTGAGGTGTGGTGGTTGCAAATGAACATCTGAATTTCTCTAGCTTCTGCCACCGTTTTCTTCACCCAATCCATCTTCCCTATGTCTTTCAATGCATTGTTTAATGCATGAACACAACATGGGGTCCAAAATATGTGCCTGTAAGTACCCTCCACCATCAATCCAGCCGATTTGCACACACGTGCTGAATCGGTGATCACCTGCACCACATTTGCAGCCCCAACCTCCTCTATGGCATCTCTCAAAATGGAAAATTGGAAGTCAGCATCCTTACGTTTCCCTGAACAATCTACGGCTCTAAGAAAATAAGAACCAGCAGGGCATGTGACTATGACATTGATGAGTGGGTCGACGTCTACAATCAGTCCACCCATCCATCACTATAGAGCACCCCGTCCTCATCCATGTTTGCCTCATCTCCTCCATTAACACATTAACTTTGGAGTACTCTTTGTCTAGGAGGGTGGTGCGTAGCTTATGATCTCCAGGGGGTACAAATGAAGGACCAACAGTGACTAAGTCTTTCACCATTTGTTTGAAATAAGAGGAACGGGCCACATGAAATGGAATGGCATGGGCAAAAAAGAATTTGGCAATGGAGGATTCACAGGTTTCTCGTGCTTGGTTTTGAAACATGGACTCAACTGAGGCTCCCTTATCACCACCAATCACCTTCCTCTTTCCTCTTAAGATAACAGTACTACCAACTGTGGAAGGACTAGGAGTAGGAGTAGGCATAGACGATTGTGAACTTGGGAAAGAAGGAGACCCAGTTTGAACCCCACCATCACACTCCATTTGAATTGTTTGGCACTCTACAAATAGTGCATCTGTCAATGCAGGACACGTTCTAACTCCATGGCCCACCTCACCCAAAAAATGAGACCTAACTCTAGTGTAGCTGCCCCTAAACTCCTTTTCACAAACATGGCACAACCAAACCCTACTCCCCCCTGAATTTTTTTGTCTTTCACCCATGGCTGTCACAAATTGAAGGAATGGTTTTTTTTTTTTTATTGGGTGTTTGGCATAGTCCTTCATAGTTTTGGAATTGGTTGATGAATGATGGTGTTGGGTAGGGGTTATTCTTATTTGCTCTCTAGTTTGCCTTCTAGCTTGCATTTCAACTTCACTATCACTCCCACCTTCACTGTTGCTCATATTTTTTGTTTTTAGAATGCAAGTGTTGACTGAAAATGAACAAAATAAAAAAAAATCAGACTATGCAAACTTCATATTTTGCAAAAAAAATGAAAAAAAAAGAATGGTGAAAGAAAATGCATACCTTTTTTGATGGATTTTCACTCCCAGCAACACTCTTTCAACCTCCTCTCCTCCAAACAGCTGCTCCTTCTCCTTCAATGGCTGCAATTTTTTTTCTTCTCAAACCCTTGGCTCCCTACACAAACAAAATGAAAATAATGAACTTTTAGAAGCCTCCTTTCATTCTTAAGAGAGCAAAACATGGTGGGGCCCACGCATGCCACATAGGCAGGGTTTTATTTTTTAATTTTTTGCTTTTT
>VDFB02014348.1:0-22061 GCA_007258455.2 Sequoia sempervirens | reverse complement strand
AATTCTTAACTCATCGAACATGGGAGCTATCAGAAACATGAGGTTACTATTTATAGTAAACCACCTTCAGAAGCGGGCTAAAAATAGCAGGTCAGCTAAAAACGGCAGTGTTGACAGGTCAATGAAGCTATGAGGATGCTACGTTCAAAATTTCAAGTTGATCTGAGTTTCAGAAGTGCAAAAATGAGAAGGCTTACTATAAATAGCAGGGCATGTAAGCTGGCGAAAGATGATGAAAATTTGTCTAAGTCTGGAACTTCATCCAGTAGGCATAAGGAAATGCGCCCAGCTAGTAAGGAGGCATAAAAAAATTCTAAGTATGGAGTTTCATCCTTCACCAGAGGTAAAATGCGCCCAAAGCTGGAGTGGTCAAAGAAAAGTCAACATGTTACATCCTCCACACACCCCAAAATGCGCCCTCAAGGAAAAGCTGGAGCTCAAAATTTTTCTAAGTAAGAAGTTTATCCTCCTCCTATGGTGAAATGCGCCCAAGTCATAAGCTGGTCAAAGAAGTCAACTTTTTCATCCTCCTACATGGGCAAAATGTGCCCAAACTGGTGCATGTGAGGACAAAAATAAGGAAGTTGAAAAGTCACTTGTTGGGTGGCGTTTGGAAGTTTATCCTCCTCCATAGGAGAAATGCGCCCATACTTCAAGTTTTATCCTTCTCAGGGCATCAAATGCGCCCAAAAGAAGGCATGTGAAGACAAAAGTGGAGAAGCTCAAGAGTCACAGGTCAAGGCGTTGAAAAGGTTCCTTCTTCTACACAAGCAAAATGCGCCCATCCTCTTGCCAAGCTGAAATGCGCCCATGTTGAGGTGTAAAAGGTAAGTGGTGGTGGTAAGTAAGGTGAAATGTGGTTGAAAATGCCTCAAGGCGTGGTCAATGCTTGATAAATACTAGGCGTTACCCTCCTTCATCCACAAAATGCGCCTAAAGTGGAGAGTGTCTGAGGATTTTTGCTAGGCGTGGTGAAAGGTGATGAATATTGGGCGTTATTTTTTTTAAAAAAAATTCCTCCATCAAGTGCTGGGCGCCAAGAGTGATGGAAGTAATAAGGTGTTGGAAAGGTTCTAAGGCGTGATTTTCCTCAAGGATGGTAAAATGAAATAAAGTATAAGATACGTGATGAAATATTTCTAAGGCGTTGGGTTTTCAAATGAATATTTTTCAAATGTGAAGGTGGCGAGTGAAGTGTGCAAGGCGCCTCTATGAATAAATTTTTTCTAAGTGAAGATGAAAAGATTTCTACCACTGGCAAATGAAATAAAATTTCCAAGGCAAAATTTTCCAAAGAGATGATTTAAAAAAATTTCTAAGGCACAAAATATTTTCTTCCTCTAGAAAATGCGCCTAGACTCTGAGGAGATAAGATTTTCTTGAAGCACGAGCGGAGTTGCCAGGGGTGAAGTCGGTGAATGCCAGCTGCACGGGTTGATAAAAATTTTCCAAGTCAGAGCAAAATTCTCAGAGGGGATCGAAGAACGAGAATAAATTTGATGAAAGAATATTTTCTAAGGTTCAAAATTCAAGAAAATTAAATGAACCCGTTCGTTGGGCACCCATGAATTCGACGCGTTCTGGAGAAAATTTTCTTCTGGGTATCGAAGATTGCCGATGAGGAGTTGATTTTAAGGTCTTCTACAGCTTGTCGAGGATTCCGAGATGAAGATTTTAAGTAGGCATCAGGTTGATGAATTTCCTAAGGGAAATTTGAAAATTTTCTAAGGCAAGTAGGAAGAAAATGTGTTTTCAAGGTGAAATTCTCTAGACGATGAATTTGAAAGAAACTGCCTAGGTGAATTTGCTTCAATCCTTCGTGAAGATAGTTTTCTTGAGCCAGAAATGAATAAAATCGAGGTTATCAGAGCTCCAGCAGGTGAATTGAATTTCTTGAAGATGCAGTTGAAGATGACACGCCCTTGAAGAGGATGGATTGAAAAATTGGCTAAGGCATGAAGAATTTGAACACGAAGTTGGCGGTGAACGCTTGGAGATCAAAGCATGAAAAATCTTGGTAGGTAAGTTAGATTTATATTGTGAAGTGCTTTAATACTCTTCTCCTCGCTTGTTTTGCAGGAGGAATGTTGAGGCCAGAACACGATGACTTGAAGTGATGAAGCACGATGATATTACAACCTTCGGAAGAAGATAAAGTTATGAGTTTCAATCTCGAAGAGAAAAAGTTGCAAGAAGTAGACTTAGTATAACTCAAGTGACAAAGATGAAGACCCTCAGGTGGAAGAAGTCAAAGGATAACGCCAAGAAGGAAGATCGAACAAGTGTGAATCGCTACTACAAATGGAATCTTCTAGAAGGATGATGGTGGATATTATGGCGATTTATTACCCCCACCTCGCGGGCTTTGCTTTTAGGCTTAATCTCATTAGGGTCGAGGTGGCACGATTCTCGCCACTCTATTGATTGTAACCCTAGCCGTCTTTTGGGACTTGGCTAGCTATAAAAGGGGGAGTCCCCCTCATTTGTAATTCATTAGAATTAGACATTGGAATAGTAGATAGTAGACATTGAGAGAGCATTAGCATTAGAGCTAGATAGTGTAGCATTGTAGAGCATTTTGCACAATTTGCAGAAGAAAAAGAAAGTTTTCCTTTGAAAAACTTTTGAGGAGATTGTTGTGTAAATACATTTTATGATAACAGATCTTCTCTCATTGATGATGGAATTCCATCTTGCCGCGAAATGCCAGCAAGGTTTCTTCTTCCTTTCTCAGATTCAAGTAGCTTAAATTCATGCAAGTAGCTTACTTTGGTGTGTGGTGTTTTATTGAGATAGCTTCGCTTTATTCCATACCACTAGCGGCTTGTTGATGATAAGTTCGCCTTGTGTGGTCGACTGGAGATTGTTTTGTGTTTAACTCGCTGTGGCTTTAAGCATACTTATATGCTGCTCGATGGTGTGCATGTATGTTAAATTATAACTGGAACATCTTTTGCTATTTCCCTTGAAGATTGCACCGATTTTACTGAGGCTGTCCGACGGAGGCTAGGTGAAATCTGGTTGAAGTCTATTGAAACTAAGCTCCACATATCCTGCATTTAGAATAGAACATAAACTTCTTAGGCCCTACACCCTTTTTAATTCAGTTCATTTCCGGTTAGAATTAGGAAACTTGCGCTCACCCGCCAAATCATTTGAATTACACGAAAGCCCTTTGTCTGCTGTTTGTTGTTAGCCGTCGAACAATTGTGTAAGTCCCCTTGAAAATACCAGCAATATCACATCGAGCCAAACTGAGCCTATTCGCACTTAAGGAACCTTGGAGTTGAAAGCATGATCTTACTCACAATCTTAGCATGCTGAATACTTTGTTCAAGAGAGGATAGAGCGTCTGTTGGGAGACTTTATTCTGTGGTTGGTGCGGTCTCAAAAACCACGCCAACAGTAGTTTGCTTCTTTGTAACCCTATTTGTGAGCCTTGTCTATCAAAGTTTCAATTGAGGGTGTTTTTATCTGCATTCAAAAATTTGTTTTTAATTTGAAAATTTTATAAGGGTTTGAAATTTCCCAAGTTCACAATGAAACTTTTTTGATCTTTTATTTTGAATTTTGAGGATGGGAATTCCACTAGAAAAATATTTTGGCCTCAATTAGCACACTAGAAACTAAGTCAAATGTAGTTGATGAACAAGAACTTGTGAGAAATAGTAAATGGGAATGAAAAATCACTTGTAAATCTAAATAGATTACTGGAATGGTACAACAAAGATGGTAAAGCCAAAGCCATCATTGGTCTTGCTTTCTCAGATTTTGAGTTACATCATGTAGATCTAGAAAAATCATTTATGGAAATTTTGAAAATTTGAATAAACTGTTTGGAGCAAAATTGGTAAATGCAAAGTTTCTCTAAAGATTTATCTATTTGATGCAAGATGTCTAATGGAGTCACTATGTCTAGCCACATAAGCAATTTGAGATCTCTAATTAGACAAACATCAGAAGTCAATGCTACAATTGATGATGAGTATGCCAAAGCCATTTGGTCATATATTCTTCCTTCAAAATTTAACAATGTCATTTTTTATTTTTAGTTAGATGCCTTTTCAAACTCTAGAAGATATGATTTCAGCTCTCTTAGTTGAAGAAAAGAGAAAACAATTGCAGGAGACATAGAAGATGATCCTTAACTTGAGATTGCATTATATTCAAGAAACAATCATAGAAGATTAGATAAAGACAGGAGATATTGAATGTTTTTACAAGAACAAAGGTCACACAACTTGGAGCTATAGAATTTGAGCCAATGATTTTCTCAAGGGAAAGCTCAAAGAGAAATCAAAAGTAGCTATTGTAGCCATTGTTGAAGATTTTTTAGATGCTAACAATGGCGATGACCTTATTGAGTAATAGTTAGTGTTTTTACTTTAAGAAGTTCACACTTTGAAGATTGGAAGGAATCTAGTGAGATGAAGCTCAATATGGATGGCTTCATAGATAGTTTGGGAATTTTTGGATCTTTGTAATTATACCCTTACAAGGGTCATGAAACAAATTGTTGGAACACTATGGATGTAGCTCAACATGGATGGTTGTACATTAATTTGGGAAATTTGTAATTCGGGATGTGGAGTCTAGGAACTTGGAAACTCATCTCAAGAGCTACACCTTTGTAAGGGATATGAGATAGCTTAATGGAGTTCTACTTGATGCAAGAATTGTCTTCAAAGAGAAGCATCTAATGAATGCATGGTTTTGTTTGGTTATGATATTTTAATTTTCTATTGGCGTGCTTTGTCTTTTGTTAGTATGTTTTGCTTTTAGTATTGTAAGCCTTACGAGGGGGTGTTAGAATATAATGCTTACCTTTTGTAATAAAGTCACCTTGGTGACTTTAGTGGTAATAAGGTTAGCTATTATGTTATTATTAACTTTTAGGTTGTGGACAAGTGTCATGTTTTTCATTATTGCTTACATCTATCAAAATCTGTATAAGGAAATGATTCCTTTTGTAATAGTCAATCTAATTTTTCATAATGTCATATTGCGTTATAGTGTTATGTGCTTGTCGCTCATTTCGTAATAGTCCCTAGACAGTTCGCCTAGCACCATCAAAAGAAAGAAGCCCAAATAGACTGACAATAGAAGATCAACACCTACCTCCACAACCAACCTAAAATAGCCACCAAACATACAAGCATTAATTTGCTAATGATGCCTCTTCCTTTCATGACACCTCAAGAAATTAATTCCAAGGCACTTTGTAATGACCCTTCCAAGTACCGAGGCAAGCTGCCTTCATCAACATAACAAATCCTCCTCTCAAATTGTAAATTCATATCCCTCATAATGACTTCCCATCATGTTATAAATGCCCTAGGGTGGCTGATCCATTTCAATAATTGAGGCAAAGTTATCCAAATCTAGCATACCCGTACTCTCAATCATAGTGAATTCCTTTTGCGTTGCTCTATGGTTTGTCATAAAATCAGCAACTTTATTCTGGAACCTATCACAGTGAGATTTGAGGATGATGAAATTTTGATTTACATACTAGAACTTCTTTGAAGATAGCTTTCAATCTAATTACAACAATGGCTTTGATTTGATTACATTTACAACAATCTGAGAGTCCCTTTCTATTTCCACCTCTCTATACCCTTTCCCATAAGTGGCTTTCACTCTAGTCAATAAAGCTTCCCATTCTGCAAAGTTATTAGTTTGCTCTCCTAGGAATATTGAACCACCTATCACAAAGTCAGCCCTGTTATTTCTTAAAACATAACCCGCTCCTGCCAGGCCTGGATTGCCTTTAGAGGCCCCATTGAAATATAGTTTTAACTCCTCTCCCAACATCTGCCATCTTAACTCTGGCCTACCCTTGCTTTTGTCTTATCCCCCTTGAATGGGTTCCTTTTTAGATATATTAATTGCCACATTTATTAATTGTTTATGTCAAATTAATATTTGTCTCATTCTTATTTGCAGGGGCTGTAATAATTCCTTAATCTAATGATTGTTCTGATCCCTCATACTAACTTTGTCTTGACAAACAACTTCACCTATGTGCTTATGAAAGTTTAACTGGCATTTTGAATACTGGAAGCATAGGGGTAGTTGAGCTATGATGAAAAGTTGGTAAGCTGTGAAGGTTTTCCGTGAGAATGTTGATATGCCTTATAAATTTTTTGGGATGCAATGTACCATGTCTGGTATTATGCATTTGTACAAGTTTTATGTATCAAAGCAGGGACAACAGATCTGACAGTTTGTGGATGGGATATTGGATTGATTTACAATTTTCCTTCTTCCAGTTGCATTACTAAGACATTTTTTTTTCCTTGACAAAAGAGATACAATTTGAGCAAATCAGATTTGGACGGGTTCTTTGGAGGACCATCATTTCTAGCATGGGCACGTATGGGAAACTTACATGGGTGAGTTATTTGAACCTTAAAATTTTTAGAGCCAGTAGTTCCAGCTATAAATGGACAGTGTTCTAGGAAATCAGTTTTGCTATTAGAAATTTGGTGATGTTTGGTATTATTCTTAAGCTAGAATTTTCTGAGGTTAACACAGAATCTTTATGACATTACCTTGTTTTTGCAAAGCTTTTCTATATTATTTTTTTATTTTCAAGGTCATGCATTTTCCCTGGGTATAAAATGTCCTTGATAATGTAGAGTTGGATATGATAGGTGGGGAGGTCCTCTACCTCATAGCTGGCTTCAACAGCAATTACTTTTGCAAAAGCGGATACTATTCCGAATGCGAGAGCTTGGCATGACACCTGGTATGAATATTGCAGAGTGAGGTTTTCTAGTGGTTATGATTGATTTTAGCCTTTGCTGTGAGTAAAGTGTTTTTTATTTTCTCAGGCAGAATTGCATGTTGATGAGAATACAGTGTATTGTGATCCCCAACCCTGGTCAATTTTAATAAAAAAACCTTAATTTTACTCAATACTTGAGATGCAAGACTTTTTGTACAGAATTTCCTTCACTTTATTTTGTTGCAGTTCTAACTGCAACCTACATAATTATCAAGTAGGAGACAAGTTGGTTCAACATATTTAAATCCAAGACATGAATGCATAAAAGGGTGCAAATAGATATCTTTATTTATTTTGATTGATGTTTCACACAAGGCAAGGACACAATTGCGATTAAAAAGGTTCATCTTCCAACCATTTACAAATCTTCTGATCTATCATGTTTTTAGCTGGTTTTTAGGTTATATGATGAAAACATTTACTGCAGCATCAGCTAAGGCTCTGTCAACACATCTTGCCTCCATTGTGAAAAAAATGAAATAATTGTCATTTAGGTCTCCAAATTTCTACCTGAATGGTAAATGCCAGTGGCTTGACTCTTAAAAAATCATACCTGTTCAAGCACTGTCTACCAAAATGAGCAATGAAACACAATATTAAAATAAGGAGCAGAAGTTGACAACAATTTCCCACCTATCAATTATTCATGGATGTGGCCCTTTCTACATCACATATCCATAAACCAGAGACTAATAATTGCTTTCCTTAATTCCCTGCTTAGATAGAGAAACAAAACGATATATAAAGAGCCTTATATGCTGTCTGAAATTAGCCATGAAATCAGACCTGCAATTTATCTTCACAAACATGCCATGCAACTTTTCTAAATCTGGGATTGACTTCTTCATATCACAAAAGGCTACCAGAAACAAGCATGTTCATGCATTTAAGTTTGAGACTTTGGATATGCCCTGTGGTATTGGGTTCTGCAGGTACCCCTGCTGAACCTGAACCTGTCAGGTTTGAGTTCTGATCCCAAGCTGGATTCGGCCCAGGAATGGCTGAGAGAACCTGGGTGAACCCAGGAGGACCCTGCAAAAAAACAGGTTTTTAAAATGAAAAAACATATTTTTTAATTATAATTACAGATAACTTGGAAAAAAAACTAACCCTAGTTAATCCTAAAAGTACATTTTTTGAAGGATTTGGAGCTTGGTTTAAAGTTGTCAAGTTATGAAAAATGGATTCCAGAACTCTGCTCTGGTTCTAAAAAACAAGTTTTATCCCTGACATTTTCCCAATTAACTCGGTTAATTGAATTCCATTTTGCAGAGGCAATCTGGATTTTGAGTAATGCTACTATGATATAAACCATTTTGATTTATCATTAACATTTATTATTTGACAAGTGACACTATATCAATTACTAGCTGTGTTCTTGATTCCGTGTTGAATTTTGTACATTACGTGTAAATTAGATTATATTGTGCAAATAAAAATAACATAATTTGCAGAAATCTACAAAACTCAACACAGATGAGAACACCAAATTGCATTGAGCATGGTGACCTACCTTTCGATTTGAGGTCCAGAAACAGTAAGGTTAGCTTCCTCAATTTAAGTGCAAGGTATAAAATGAGCAACTGAACCTTCTCCATTTTGAGGTGGGTTCTATAATGATTAAATTGTGTTCCTTTGTTACCTAAATTTGAAATAAATCATTATGTATGGCAATGACTATGGGGTGTGTTTTTTATAAATATTCTGATTATTCGTGTACTTGTGCACTGTCAAGACAATATTAGCTTTAATCCCCACAAAGAATTTATTTAGCTCAATTATTCACTAAAATATAGGAACATTCTTTCTAATTTGGATAAAATTTATTTCTTAAGAGAATAGAGGAATAAAAAAGAATGAAATTATTTATATAATTCCACGCTTTTCGGCAATGCTCCCAAATCCCAAATGTGTAAAAGAACATATGATAAGTCTTAATAAGCAAAGTGTTTCCTTACACTTTGCATGCAACATCTAGATATATTCGAACACTTTGTCAGCAACTTGTGAAATTAAACAATTGCATTGTGTGCCCAATAAAAAAAATAAATTAAATAGACACAAGCATGACAATGATAAGTATTATGTGAAAGTGACCTATAAATTAAGAAAATATGCTTTAATGGACCTAAGGTAAACACAAATGAAACTAGGAGACTGGAATAAATAACTTTGTTTTCCAAAAGTAAAAGTGTTATTACATTTTATGTGACAAAATGTTCTTAACACACTCAAAAAACATTGATTTTTCTAGAAGTAAAAGTGTTTTTGTTAAATGTAAAAAATAACTCTCAACAAACCCAAATCAGTTTAACCCAGCCACAAAAGTGTTCTTGTTATAGGCAAAGAAGTGTACCCAGGGAAACAAAAATTGGTCAACCATCGAACCTGAACTTGAACTGGCAACATAGAATATGCCCCTAAATGGCTTGCAGTAGTGCTAAAATATTTCCTCAAAGATCCAAATGCATCTTGAACAATTTTGTGGAATCAATCCTCACAAGCACCCACAAAGTGGTCTGAAATTTGAAGTGTTTGTCAATGTCACTACTGTTAAATGGACTCTTATTGTTTAATGGAGAGAAAAATCAAATATAGCTATTGCACAATGCAGATTCAGTACATCATCTATCTAGCTAAATATTCAAGATGCTGTTAGTAGATTCTCCTAGTCATTTGAGGGTTGTATTCTATGCTTGTGCGCTAAGAGCAAAGCAAAATCATTATAACCATGGAGTTTTGGCTATAGAAGGATACTTGTGAAATTATGGAAGAGGCAAAGTTCTGCCATAATTGAAAATCTTACATGTACTTGGGTGTGGCATGCTTGTGGAGCAACATAATTGACAAGATAAATCACGGACCATGGTTTACAATTCTCATGCCAATGACTGATTCATTCTTCAAATGGTCAAGAACATACATTTAAATTTTTAGTAGATATGTTGATAATGAGAACTATGATCATTGCAGTTCCATTGAATTACAATGCTTTTTGCATTAGCAGATTTGTTTCTGACAAACATAACTTAAGGTTATTGACAAGAAGTCTTACATCTGTGTATTGCATATTGTGCTCATTTGTGTATGCCACTATGTTGTATCAACAGTTTGTCTTATATCGTAGAAGAGCATGCGTTTGGCAAATCCTTTTTTCCTACATATACATAAATAAGTCATTCATTTCATTGTTTACTTGTCTTGAGTTTGACATGTCAGAATCATTTGTACTTTTCAAACATGTTTTCACTTAATTGACTGATTGATTCCTCTTTTTGCAGTATATTGCATAATATAGATCATTATTGATCCTTTAAAATCTCGCTATTCTGTTTCTAGTATGGTAGCCAAAAACCCCCAAATTGAAAAAAAAACTACTCTCAATTTTTTTGGGGCTGTAAGTAATAAAAACTTGTTTATTTGAGGGAAGAAACAAATAACTTATATTAATATATGCATATGACCAAAATAGGTTGATGAGACTTAAAAAGCACAATCTGTTAGAAAAGAGAAATACTAGGGTGAAAGAAGGCTAGGTTATGAAAAGAAACAAAATAAAAAGGTACAAAATTTAGGTAAGCAAAGCAAGAGAAGGTAAAACTAAAGTTGTTAAGTTCTAGTTTATAAGGCATATTACAAGTATAAATAGCACTGTGAGGTAAGGACTCCTCAAATAAACAAGAAGCTGATGAAGCCCAAGCAGGACTAGAAGAACCAACAACATTGTCATCTATTCTCACCAAATTTTAAATTGATCTGGAATTTTAAAAAATGATATGGATGATTTTCTACGTGCTTTAGGATATTTTCTTGTAAATAATTCTATACATCATTCCTGCAATTTTTTGCTTGAACATATTACACATTTTTTTGAGCTACTCATGTTTTCCTTTATTTTTTTTACACGAATATGGCTTATATTGTCTCTACAAGAAAAATACAAAATTTTGTAGTGGATATTCTTATACCTCATCAAGCCAAAATATCTCAACCAGTATATTTGAGCTTACTATTTGACCTCTTATTCTTTGAGACATTTGCAGTTCTACCAGCATTTTCAGGAAATGTTCCAGCTGCATTGAGGACAATATTCCCCTCAGCAAAAATAACGCAATTAGGTGAATGGTATTAACTCTTTTCAACCTCCAATTCATCAGTTATAGTCAACAATAACTATGGTATATTCTTTTTTTTTTTCCTGTCTTCCATCAATACTTTCACAATCAATCCTGGTAATTTTAAATGAGTAGATGTTGATTACAGAGACTTTTGTACTTGGAAAGATTATTAGTGAAGAATGGAACTAGCCAACCACAAGCATATAGTCTAGTATTACATGCACTAGATGAGTTGTCTTTATAGGTATACTGCATTTTGATAAGCAATAATTACAGTTATGAAAAAATCTAGAGTACAAACTTGCAGATCATTCCAATCTGCTATAATTGGGGATCACTTAAGCCTCTAAATTTAGAGCAAGAATCCATATAAGTGAAAAGTACTGTTTCTAGCTTTTACAAAAACCTATAACAAGAGTCTATGAAAATGGAGTCAATCTGTTCTATTTTCATCTGCTCTCCGTACAACAATGTACAAAGTCACTAACACACATGAAAGGCACCATGTTTACCTTGAAGAAGCTCATGACTCTAACAACATGTAGGACCATCCCTTTCTGTTTCCTTGGCTCAACAAGAAAATTAGACAAAGGAACTTGCTCTCCCATTTCAAGAGATTTTAAACTTACATGGCCCATAGGTTTCGATAAAAGTTTTGGATAAAATTTGTGAGATAGAGAAGTGTTGTCCATGTGGTAAAATATGCTAACCAATTTTTTCGTTGAATTGCACAACACAAACCAGCACTTGGCCAACTTGATTAGCGTTAGCTCCAATCAAAACCTCTAACAAAACAACTCTAACCAAGAATGCGCCCTAAAACCACTTAAGGAAGAGGGGCGGGCATATGGTCAGAGGATCCCTATGCTTCAACTTGATACAAAATGGAATGCAACTGAACTGAAACAAACTCAACGTCAAGAATGTGCACTCAAGATCCCAGTGAGGGCGAGGTGCTAACATATGACGGAGTTATTAATTGAAATTGAAACAATTAGGCGGATAACCAGCCATAGGAATTCATACTAACTAATTCTTCCGCTGCGGCGGGCATCCACTTAAGAGTGGGGATTCACCACTTGAGAGTGGGTACAAGAGTGATACAAATTCAATTATCCACACTGGCGGTAAACCATCCAGGGGTACTAATGTGAAATTAAAGAAAGAATTGCAGCAATAAAGGACTGGAACAGTACTACTGTTTACAGTCTTACAATATGGAAAAAGAGCTGCAAATTACATGAAAATTACAATAGATTCAATGTACCATGATACTGGATGATTCCATGTTAGACATCAACAATAAATGATGAAGAAAGGACTGGAGATTCAAACTTAAACAAGTCTGATGTAAAATAACAATTCTGGAAATGAATAACCAGCAACTGTGAAACCAATTAAATGCTCATAACTTCACCAAATTACCTCCGAATTGAGTGATGTCTTTTGCAGAAGCCTTCTAGGAGGTAGGCGCCCAAAAACAGATCACAAAACAGCACCAAAACTCAACATATAATTCAAGCACGAATTCCAATGCTTTCAAGAATGGTACGGCCCTCCTTGAGGGGCGATTTTGTCATTAAAAATCAGCAACTCAAAACAAAAATCTGAAAACTTGTGGAAGGGGTCGCCCAAAGCATAGAAATCAGATTCTCGAATGCCCAGAACAAAATAAAAATTACTCACAAAGCTGTATACAAATTCGACTTTCAGCTGTGACTGTATCAGCAACTTCAAAACTAGAAATTTCATCAAAATCTTCAACTGTTGAGCTCAATCTGCTAGTCTGATTTGAGAAGCAGCAAATGTCCAACTAGGTGTTGTATTTCAAACACGAAATTGGTGAGAGGCTAGGAGGTAAGCTTTCCTTGAAGCAAAATATCAATTGTCATTTCGACAGCATAACTTTAGCATAATTTCATGGATGGTAAAAGCTAGAGCAAAGCTTTCATTTTATAAAAGATCAGAAGACTCTTCAAATCCCAAGAAGGTACGCCAAAAGTCACCAATGCCTTTTCAAATTTCCAAAAGTCTTTTAATTCCTTAAGATGGCGTCCATTTTGCAAAGCACAATATAACTTTAATTTAAAATATAAAACACCTTGATGAAGGCGTCCCTTTTCCAAGCCCCACTTTTAAACACAACTTAAAGTTGTTCTCCTAGGCCAAGGGGGTCAACTGCAAATTATAACATTAGTGCCTTTATTTAAGAAATTCACCAAAATAAAGCTTTTAGAAGCTAGAACTTGAACTCATATGATTGCTCCAACTGAAAATGAAGATCTGAAGACTGACAACTGCATACTACCAAAAATAGTATTTACTATAAATAGTAAACACTCAAAATTGCCTCAAACCTCCAAGCAAGGAAACCCTAATTTTACCTCAACGAGCCTACGGGCCTCCGGAATAGGTGAAGAGTGTCTAAACGATCACGATGAGAAGGGGACATTACATGTGGTTTATGACTTGTTACTTCGATTTCGCTCATTGCCTTTAAAATCTTCGCCCCTACTCGAAAGTTTGCTAAGATCAAGTCATTGGCGGTATTTGCCCAAGTTTTACTAACCTTGGCAGGCACCACCCAGGTTATCATAACTCCCTCTTATGCCGCTTTCCCTTTAAACTTACTCATTATCTTATGTTGGCGGCATGTTATTAAGTTTTTATAACTCTCCGAAATACCAAAATGCTTTGTGGAGTTTTAGGGCTTAAAGTTTTAATGTTGGCAGTCCATACTTAATGTTTTGTAACCCTCCCAAAAGCCCGTTGGCGATGGAAAGTTGAAGGAATTTTAAGCATTGGTGGAATTTTTGATAGGTTTGGAAACCATTGGCGGTTCTTGCCAGGGTTTCATGAACTCCTTATTCCATTGACTCTAAGGGCTCTATTCTCAAGAAGGCAAAGGTGGTAAAAGTGCAGGTTTTCCTAATTACAGTGGATTCCGGTGGACTTTTCAGAACTACCATAATGAGCGATAGTAATGCAAAAACCAATGGTCAGTTAGAGGTGTGTAACTATAGAGCGCCCATATGTAGGAAAACCAACATAAACGAATACCATTGCTAGATACGAAAATGCAATTGAAACATAAAAATACTCAGAAAGAAAAGAACACGAAAGTACCAAAAAGTTTATATTGTATTATATATAATTGGTGTTTACAAAATTTGGTATTCGTATTACAAAATTGGGGGTTATTAGAACAACATTTTCAAGTACATAAGGCAAATATCAACACATGGATTCCCTCCACCACCTCCTGGAGACGCTCAATTTGGGTTGGTGAAAGCAGGTTCTCATGAGATTGCAGAAATTGGGCAAATAGCCCCATATCATTTTGCACCAGCCTCGGGCGAAGAAGAGTCACTGCTTATTCCGTAATCTCGTGCTGGGTTGTAGTTGCAATGCAGATAGTGTCTCCCACGAGTCCGATTATGGGAAAATGACTGAGTCCTCCAATAGCCACATTCACCCTATGTAGGAATTTAGGACGAACCAGACGTTCTGCCACTCTCACTCCCCAATCACGTCGCCTAGAAGTGTGGACTATGTTGTAGATGAAGTGCTCCAAAAGCTCAACATTATGCATGTGAACCTGGTTCAAGAATCTCTCTCCCAAGATATTGCGCAATACTTCTTCCTCCACCTCGCTCTGAATGATGAAGACCTCCCTCAACTGGTCCAACAACAGTTTGAAGAAAGGGCTGCACTCGACTTCTTCAATCACAATGAAGTCATTCATCGAAGCACCATCACTCTGTGCACTCGCCATTTTCGGGATGTCGTTTGGTTGACTAAATATTGCTATTTCTAGCGAATTTATAGAAATTAGGAGAGGCATATTTGAGTTGGATCTCATTGGGACGTGGCAACTGAAAAGACAATGAGGTGGCGTAAGTTAAATGCTGATGTGACGAGGATTTATTTAATTTTTCAAGTTGTTTCTCCGTCTTGACAGTTTGTGCGTGTGAGCATGTGCTAGTATGGATTTGTCATTTAATTTGGCTCTTGGGAATTGCACCAATTATAAATCTAACTTGCCACGGGGCAAGATTCTGAGCAAGAAATGTTTGGGTGCCTATCAAAGATCGTATTAATGGGAAAATGTAATTATGATTATTCCTGATCATTAATGCACTTACATTCATTGGTTTCCAAGGTGGGCGATTAGCTGGCAAGAAACTGTTGCTCTATTTGGCAACCGTTTGGGTAACCGCCAAGATTTGGGGGAACTGTTTTCCTATATGTTTGATGGAAATGTTTCTGAGAGGGTTCAAATTTTCTTGAAGTACATTGTGATGTAATAGGGAAAGAGGAACATATTTCTGAATTCATTTTTCTGAATTTGTTCATGTTTGCAATGACTTCCAATCTGTGAGTTGTGAGTTTTGAGTATGATTTCTACTGTACCAATTTGTAGGTTGTGTAGGTGATGGGAGCATTCTTTGTGTGGCATGTCCTCTTGGCATTGTATTCATTTATTGTAATCATAATAGATTTCTGATAATCTTCTCTATGAGTCATTGACTATCTAAGTCTTTGTGCTTAATGGTTAGTGATCTTTTCAGTTTGCTCACACTAATTTCATTTTTATGAATTAGTGTTTGTTTCCCTTTTCTGCTTTCAGGTTAAAAGCATACCCAGAATAAATCAAATCACACGAGGGAGCTGTACCTCTAAACTTGAGAGGAAAGTCACAAATACAATTGTGACCTTTCCAGAGCTGTTAGGGTTGTTGGCCCTTGAGCACCTTGGGCAATAGAGTTGATTTTTAGATATTATAATTAAAGTGCCAATCCATTCGCTAACATGACTAGAATGATGGGTTTGCTGGCTGGCAAACCCATCTTGTTGATTTCGTTATTAACTTCTGATGAGTTCCCTATGTTTTTGGAGGACTCCTGATGCCCCAGGTACATTTGTTTTGAGATACTTAAGTTCTGGAAGTGCAGGATTAGATATGTTCTGCAATATTGTCATTTGTCTTCACCATTTTCTTGACATGTCATTGATGACTTGAACTGATGTTCATTGTCTTGAGGTTTGTGGTATGTCATTCAAACATACTTGATTTGATTTTGATCCATCTCAGATAATTTCTCCCTAATTTTGGCGGCCTTTGGTCTCAGAGAAATCTAACTGGAACAGAGATTAGTACACTACTTCCCACCTTCTCCCTTGGGTACCACTTATTCTTGTTTGGAAGATGCCGTCGATGCCAATAAAGTATAAACCAATGCTCTGGCTCTCCTTTCCATATGTTTTTGTTCTTTTGTAGCACATCTTTTTCTAGCTCAACTAGTGCATCTGGTGCAATGTCTTCACCTTAAAGGCATCACTCACCTTTCTTTCTCTTCATCCAACAGAGATGGCAAGCCTGTATCTGCACAAGACGCCTTACCCTCATGTTTGAACTGAGCAACCTTGAACCTGGTAAACTATTAGTTAATGTCATTGATCTCAAAATGTCCAAAGAATAGGAGGATGGTTCCATGATACTTGGCATATGGTTTAGAATTCAAATGTCGCTGATCACAATACATTTTTGACATGGTGAAAATTTGAAACGTCATTTTAATGTTTAAGAATTTTTGGTGCCTTCCCTGCTATATGTTTATTTGCCTTTTGTAATACATTATTTCAATCTCATTGTAGAAATGAATATATTGTTGCAAAAAAATCATGCTTTTAACTTGCAATTTATAACCATTTTTCTTTTAAAAGGAAAAATACATCTTACATCAAATCAGAGAACAATATGATTACATTAGAGAGTGAATTAAATAGCTACATAGGGCCATAAAGGATTCCCCTACTAAAGTATCTTTTGAGGGCCAGCGTGTTTATTTTATTATCAGTCTTAAAAAGAGCTAACATTTTGCTTAAAATGCACATTCTGGCAGTAATTTCATTGGTCCATTAGCTTTAAATGCAATTAAATCTTCCAGATGCAAGCTGAAAAAATCACAATTAGTGGTTGCTTGCACCTTTGGTGCCCTAGGAATGTGATTCCTGCTAAAGAACTCAGTAACATTGCTATTGGAATCCACATGACATATTTACTGAAACCTTTCTCAGATTTGAATTGAATTCATCGTCGAATTTGTACTTATATTTGCAGAATACATATAATCTTTATTTCCATATAAATCCTTGCTAAGATGTTCATGGCTTCTTTGCTGAGTTTATAGACACAAATAGATAATCCCGGCTGATGAATATGGTATTACTTGAAGCATGGAAACTGAAATTGGAGTTTCTTAACTCGCTTTAGTTTTCTATAGATCCGTTCTTTCTCTGAACATTTCATTTCTGAATTTTGTCGAATATTTTAAAATTCTGATTTTCATGTCAGGAACACTGTTGATCGTGATCCAAGATGGTGTTGCACCTTACTTCTTGATCCAACTGATAAGCTATTTGTTGAAATTGGTCAGGCTTTTGTCCAACAACAGTTAAAAGGTTTGTCATCACAATGGTTTCTAGTTTTCTAAGATTTTTCTCTGACAACCCAAACAATCAACTGCAACCTTATAGATGTATGTTTTCACAAGATTCCAAACATCAAGATTATTTAGAGTTCTGCAAGTGAAAGTTTCAGTTTATATATGCCAAATATTCAGCTGTATGCATGTGATCTCAAATATCAAAGGAAAGAAATCCTTGACATATTTATAGGCAAGCAGTCAATTTTAGTCAATACTGTTCTCAACTTTGAATTGCTTCTAAGTGGCATAGAATAATTCCAAAGGTAGTAAAGTTGCCGAACCATATTAAAGAAGGATTCAGTTTTTGTATTTTCAGCTAATCAACAATCTAGATAAGCAGGATGTTTGTTTACTGTGGTTCACTTCTTGCCTGAATCAGTTGTGTGGAGGCTACCAACTTCTTTGAGTTGAGATAATATGCTATTAATATAAGTTAACAATTAGACAGAGTTGTGAAAGGTTGCATCTGTTAATATCTGTTTTCCTTGAAACAAGGGACTTCTATACATTAAGGAAAGCTTTCCTATGAGATTTGATAGATATTATTTCTATCATTTCAGAAACAACTATGTCAACATAGGCATATTCATAACAGTGAAAATCCAGATTATTTATAATTTCCTTTGTAGTATTAGAGGAAAGGCTTTCTATGAAATTTGATAGATTTTATTTTGATCTTTTCAGAAATAACTCAAATCCATATGGCTATACTATTCATAATATTGAAAATCCAGATTATTTATTGTTTCATTTCTAGTATGGTTCTGAATTTCTCCTCAAACTTTACCAACTTTTCTACGCTCTGAACTTTGGCAAGCCTTTTTTATTTTAAAAACCTCTTAAGGATTGTTGAACATGGTAACCATCGGTAAAGGTTTGTTTATATGCCATATTTAATGAGAATAATCGCCTAAATCTTGTGATGAATTAATTAAAAATTTAGAAAACCATAATATATATTAAATAACCAGGAACACAGATTTTTGATTTTACCAAGCACTTATATTATTGAACTGAATGCAAGTTGATACCTCCGCTTTAGCTTGGGAGGCTTTTGATGCAATCCAGATATACATAAGTTGATTTTCTCAATATAAAATTTGTTCTAAACAAGATAACTATTTATTGTGTCAAAGACATGCCTAAAAATTTAAAATCCTGTACAAATAACTTTTCATTTGGATTACACCTCACCATTTCAGATCCTTTTGTTTGGCGGTACCATACCTTGAAGCTTTCTATTGCTTCTCTGCCTATAAATCTCAAAAAGTTGCTCATTGACTTACATCCAAGTATTTACACCTAGCTTCTTCATCAAAATTATTTATAATGTACAGAACAATTAAGCTGCAAGAAACAAAGGGACTGTAGTCTGGACACTTAGAACAATGTATAACCCTGGTATTTGTCCCCATGTTGACTTATTTATCAAAGTATTTCCCCTGTATGTTATGCAAAAAGGATCTTTAACGGAACAATGTATTGATAAAAATAAAACAAAGAAAAGATCTCTGAGACTATAAGTGATTGACTTGCATGCTATCATTGTGGGGAGCATTAAGATACTCAGTGAGTTTTTTGCTTGAGCTATTGGAGAGACTTCTTTTTTTCAAGTGTTGAATGCAAAGCCTGACTATAAGAACTTTGTTGTGGTAAGAGTGGTTTTGGAATGGTTTCATGTATGGGTTTTAGCATGAAGCTCCCCTTGGTGATAGTGTTTGAAATTTTGAATTGAATATATTGAACTCCTAGATCAGATTTAATGATCACTTTCGTATTCTTATACTGTTATTATATGTTTTTCATAATGTAATGTGCATAGCTGAAGTATATCTCTTTGCTTTAAAAAAGATTAATTTGAACCCTGGGTATATTAATATTGTTGAACCTGATGTTACAGCTTTAGTGTATATTTGGTTAATGTCCATTTATGCATGTAGAGATTTTTAATTCCAGGCTAGTGATTCTATGCCAGTAAGTAGAAAGTAATAAACATTTCAAGGTCAGATAATCTCAGAGATCTGATCTCTTTTAGTGAAAGAATCATTGTAATAAATTAATGTTAGCTAAATCCTATTTTCTGAAGTTGGTATTGATATGCTTTCCACACAATTAGGACAATAAGAAGTACTGGGTAAGGGAGTGTTCAGTGGTTTTGAGGCAACTTCAGCTGTCAAGAAGGATTTAAAGCTGATTCTTTACACCCAAGAAAGAGAGAAGCCTCAAGTCAGTCAAAGATCACTAGAAAGGCAGAAATTGGGGGGCTAAAATACTCCTTTGTTTCCAAGCCAAAAAGATTCATTTGCAAATGCCAAATACCCCTCTAATTATGTACTTAACTATGAATATTATTAGAAGGTTGATAATTAATACATGATAAGACTCGGCTGAAGTACCAAACTTCAGAAATGCCTTTAAATGATATAATTAGCTAGCTTGAAGATGCAATAATGAAGGATCTAGATGCTGTAAAGAGAGTTCAAAAAGGATTTCAAAAGGTTGCATACATATGCTTATATTTACAACAAATTTGCAAAGTCAAAAGGAAGAAAAAGTAAATTAATCAAGGACTATAAATGATGAAAGTCCTCGTGCACTATCCATATAACTCTTGCAAAAAACCCACTGGAAATCAGGTTTCTGTAACATGCCCCTAACGATGAAAAGGGTTAGTCATTTTGAAAGAAGCGACACCATCCTTAATCTTCAATTCAAGAGACAATCAATTCATCAAAAATATTTAAATATCTTATATGGTTTTAATTTCTATGGTTATTAACTTATTAATAGAACAAAAGCTTATATTTATGCAAATCTTGCAAAAACGTTCAATGTTTCAATTTTTCCACTTACCAACTTAAAATTTTCCATCTCTTTTTACATTTATATCTATTTACTTTTTGAATAACTTTTCTAACCCACTTGCATATAAATTTGACTGATTTATAAGAAACAACTACAGTTAATATACTAAGTATACTGTATAATTAATGTCCTCATCATTTCCTTCCTTTTAGAGGAAATTATCCTCGGTTTTCTCATAAAGCTGGGAACATCTTTGGAAAAGCTGATCAGGAGAACCACTTGGTCTGCATTGATGGAGTGACTTTGTGATTGACAAAGTAAATGATGACTTGCTCCTTGTACTTGGGGTGTGAACATTGAGCAAAGTATCTATGGCCAATGATTGTTGGAAATCAGGAATGACAGCCTCACAATGGTTGATAGAAACCTCTTAAACTAAGTAAGATAGATCTTAGAGCTTGAGCTTGCTCACATTAACAACATCATGGATGAAAAACCTGAGTTTTTCACAATCCATGATGAATAAGAGAGCTTGGCATCCATATTGTTGAGTTAGGGAGCTTCTAGTAAAAAAAACTGTGTCTATTTTAAATAAGGAAGCTTTTGATTAAAAATTGTCTATTTTCAGTAAAATAGACACATTTTTTTACCAAAAGCCCCTTCACTCAACATCATGGATGGAAAGGTTTTTCCATTGTTGTACTAAGGATATGAGATATCTTGGAAATGTCTGCAAGCCATCCCAATTTTTTTTAAAATGCCCTAGCCATCCCACAAATGTACCCAAGATGGAGGAACACCGTGGGGATGGTCGAACGTCTTGTTGTACCCAAACCAAATTTTTTGCTTCATCAAGGCATTTTGCTTAAAAGAGTCTAAACCTTGCTAAAATGATGTCAAATACAGTTTTTGGGCAATATCAAGCATGGAGTTTGGTCAAGTGATGTGTTAGTCAAAGGCAGTATCCATTGATTAGAACCTGAATCGGGGACTTAGAACAAAGCATTTCACGATGGAGGAGCATTTCACGACTACAATTATACCTTTGTATGGTCATTTTAGTGGCTAAGACGAAGATTTCAATGGTCAATTTATGAAGATTTCTCAGGAAAAAGCAAAATTGCGCCCTTGTAGCCCAAGGGCGCCCTTCTCTTTGAAGGCCCAGGTTTTGTGGCATATGCTCATGAACATAATTAATTTCTTCAGAATTACCCCAGTTAGCTGATGTGCTATCCTGCGAGGCTATTTGAGACTCGTAACTTCGGTAATTGACTTCAGAAGTTGAGGATACCAGAGGTTACAGATTGCAAAAGCTTGTCATTTTTCAACTTTTACGCCCTTGTAGCTCAAGGGCGCACTTCTTAAAGAGGGGTTAGATCTTGGTATTCCTGATTGTTGATGCATTTGTTCTCTTCGCGACTAGTCTGCCTATCCGATGAGCTATCGAATGCAGTCATCCGAGTCCCAGAGCTCCGACAGAACGTCAGAAGATGAGATTGCAAAGAGACTTCACATCACAGAACTTCCTCAAATGGTGAAATTGCGCCCCTGTAGCTCAGGGGCACCCTTCAAAATGACCCCTGAGATGATTGAAATTGCAGACGCGGTCTTCCTGACATCCGTGCTTCTCTAGTCTGGTTTCGCAACACACCAGTCAGCCTGTCAATCCGACATTCTGAAAGATCGTGGCAGAGATTCTACCAGGCACATAAATCAGCTGGTAGAGGAACATGAAATATTCATTGTAGCCTCTGTAGGCCAGGGGCGCCTAGCCTTTAGGCCTGTCAGATGGAGTTGTTTGCTTTCACAGTCTTCACGGGACTTGTGCGCAATTACTCTAGCTATTCAACGAGCCTA